>VTPC01090660.1:126769-207743 GCA_011009095.1 Ignelater luminosus | reverse complement strand
CACTTGATTAGTTATTTACAACCATTACATTTCTAGGTTATGTTTATGATGTAGATTCTACACCCCCTTTGAAGGAGGAGTAGAGATCCCTCAAACACTCATAACCAGGGCGTCAAAAGACTAAATTTTGTTCCTTTACCCCTTCCTTGCTAATATGCACTCGCCAACTTAAAAGCATTGTTGATCACGTGCTGAATACTTCGTATCAAACTTGTTTAGTTTAATTAATATAATTTCACCTCCAGTTCCCTTTCTGTAAGTTTAACTCTGCCTTCGTGCAGCAGCATGGTCACGAGTGTTTGCAGGATCTCTAAAAACAGACAATTCCAAACTGTTCAGAGATGCAAATGGGAATCAGTTTGACAACTGGATTTTGGATCATTTGACTGATCTGAACTAACTAATCAACAAATCTATATTGAAAATGTGTTTTTATCATTATTAATCGAGTTCCCAAGTCATAAGGGAATATCAAAAATATCTGGGAATGCAAAGCATAACCACAACGAACTCCATTTTGTTCTTTCGGCGGCCATTTTGACCATGTTCCCGAGGTGACATCAAAAAACTAAAAGTATATGTGTGTCTTATTTTTTGATGTAGAATAAGATGCTAAAGTAAAAACGAAATTTTTTGATGTAGAATCCAAATCTGAAGTCAAAATTTCAAAAATACGGACAGACAGACAGACTTCACAAATTAGTAACGATTCCTCGGAGTCCATTGAACATCACACATTAAGTACCTAGGCTGTTCATGTTGCCTACTATTTTTTCTGTATTATTTTAAATCTTAGTACTTAAATATGAGATCCTACATTTATTTTTGACAATTAATTGACACGTTTTTTTGTTAATTCAAATGGGTCTGCACTTGCACCATTGACTATTCTATGCACTATGATTAAATATATTGTTTAAATTTTGGAAACGCCAACAGAAAAACAATGGTGTTTAAAACATTCTTAGTTCTTTTAATAGTATGTTTCTACATTGTAGAATTTGAAATAGACTTTTGAGCTGAAGAACTGTATTCATTCCATTAATTTGATAAATTCAGTAGTCTGATTCGAGATTAATTATATTTAATGATGTCTGTGTGTGAAATGAATACATCATTTAAAATATCCATATAAACGTAACCTCAAACAACACTTGATTGCATTGGTGGGTAAACAAGATACATTCTTATTGTTTTTCGTTTGGTGTGTTATTATAACTCCTTACTTTTAAGAAATTCGTAATTCTAAAGTGCTTTAGATTATTTTTAAATTATGTTAAACTTAGTACATGTATATTTTGTTACATGGGTTTGTATATTAAGAACCTTTGTTTACCCACCATGGCAGATTTGAAAACGTCACCTGGACGAACCCTATTATTGAAAATAAACAAAATACAGATTATCTTACTGAGCCTTTAAAACAGCAAGATCAATTTAATGTGATTTAGCTGTGATGGGGACAAACTGATCTTCTGTCAAATAAATAATATATTCTACTATATTGAATAAATATGAATCAATCAAAATTGGCAAATTGAATGCAGTATATAAGTCAAGCGTACAAAGGAGCTCTTAGATCTATACACACAAAGTGAGGTTAGGGGTTGAGTCCATTTCATAAGTGAATAATTATTGTTCATGTTTTTCGTTTTAGTCTATTCTTGTTTTACGTTTAATTGCATAATTGATGAAAAATACCAAAATAGTAAACAAGTATAACTAAATAAAATAAGCGTATGACCGATTTTAGGTTATAATTTCATTTCTTTATTTGACAGTAGCTCGAACTCCCCAGCATCCAGCATATCAAGTGATTAAATATCATCCTGCTCCACTGTCCATTATCTCTAAAAATATAGTCCTCGAACATAGTAGTATAAATACATTGACAACCTATGCCTAGGTTAGGAACTGTCAAAAACAATTTATGTAAGCGTTAGGTTTTTTAATTAAAACTTTATTATGTACTAATTAATCAACACTATCAATTTGGAATAAAAATTAAGGTGTTTTTAAATTTATATAACTTTTTAGAATGACACAAATGAGAAACTTTAATCTAAATATTTATTGATAACACACAAAAAACCATAACTCGAGGCCGACTCTGAGTTAGTAAATTCTACAATAAAGAAATTAACTGTATTATAGTATTTTTATTTACTATGTGCATTTAAATTATTGAAATTTTATTAGAAACAGTAATATTAAAGCTCATTTTTTTCGACACCTACATCATAGGAAGATCAACTGCCAGGGATATATGCTTCCCATGCATAGATGAAGACGAGACATCCATCATCTTGGAGCTAATCATCCAATAGTGGGACTCAAATGCTCGACTTTACACCCAACCAGTGGCCTTACTAACAAGAGTTACTCAGGCTAGGGTTGTTCATTGTAATCAATTAATCATTATTCGATTATTTGTGCGGGTTAAAACCACATGTTTTATCTCAGTACAAAAAAGAAATTAAAAACTTAAGTTGGTAATAAATAAATACAAACAGTTGTGAAATAATTATATGTAGAAATAGTAAATTTTGAATAATTGTTTTTATTTGTGCTTTATTCCAGTAAGGACACGTGTATCTGATACATAACTACTGAAGCTCATTTGGGTAACTTTGTAATGCTACAAAGACACATAATATTTATGTATCAGTTATTTATTTTGACATGTATTCAATTCATCCCCCATTTTTTCTTACAGATTTGATTCTCTTAAAAATTCTACGTACGGCAGCATTCAATTATGTCAGTGGCTTAACTAGGAACACGATATGGGGGAAAGGGCAACTGTATTGTCTCAAAAATGTCGCTTTATTAATAACCTTGGTGTTATCTAGTTATTAGCAAGGAGAGGAATGAAATAGTTGATGGTCCAGTAAATTTGTCCGTATACATCACCGCAATGTATTTAAACACGTTGAGTTTATCAATACTACTAAAGCAGATGACTAGACATATGCAATTCATGTAAGATAGTGACGTATGTTCTGCAAGATAAGTGCAGGTCAGTGATGCAACACATTTTCATTTTATATTTTCAGTTTTAATTATCGTAAATTATTATAAATATGAATTTACAATTTGAATAAATGAAAATTAATCAGAATAATATTAAATTAAAAAAAGTCGCTTTTTATGTTGGTAAAAGAAGAGAACTATTAATATTAATGATTAAAACTTTTTCTAAATTTTCAGGGGTAAAATTGGTTCTTTTGGAAGTTAAAACATTTCTAAATACAGAGAAACTTCTTTTAATATCGCAACTAGTTAGTGATGCATAACTAAAGTATGGTAAAAGTGTTGCATATTTCTGATATTTCTTGCTGTTTTCGAAGTGTCCTTTAGAAATCTGTCGTAAGGTGTCTAAATCAGGGTTTTTGTTGAATATGGCGTGTATTTTTGCTTTTAATTGACTTCCAAAATCATCCCTGAGACTACTTAATTAAATAATTGTGTGATTTAGTCTAGTGAAAGAGTCTGAGGATTTAACGTTTTGCTGTTCAAAAAACTGAATAGTATTAGGCAATACTTGGAAATGTGTGGCAATAAATTGCAGTTGTCTGTGTAAGTGTTCCTTTTCTAAAACTTCTTTGCATTCGACAATGCTGCGGGCGTCGTTAGTTAAAAAGGATGCAAAATTTTTTAAATCATGAAAACGGTTTGTATAAAACAAACTTGTCTCAAGCCATGAGCCCCATCTAGTTTATGTTGGAGAGGGGGGGGCAAGGATAGTGACAAACACTTTTCTTTATAAAGAGCAACTCGAGAAAGTGCCTTACAAAACATATTTTTAAAGGTTGATATAAGTTTATCGACATTTGGAAATACGTCTCTAATATATACACATACCCTATGCAGTACATGTGCAACAAATGTAATATGCATTATGTTAGGGTAACGTTCTTTCATTAACCATCCAGCCTTTAACATATATGCTGCACCGCAGCATCACTAACAAAAAGAAGTACCTTATCACGACCATTCTCAGAATCAATAACATTGTTAAGGCTCTCCTCGACAATGTTAGCAATGGTCTCAGCATTTACAACAGAATATATTCTAGTAGAGATTAAGTAAGGCGTAGATGGAATGGTAGGATGTAAAATATCAACCATCACACTGACCCTATCCATAACTGTTGAATATATTTCAGGTATATGACTCTTTCGTAGTGTTGACTCATCCGGGATATCTTTCTGGGTATATTTTTCTAAAAATCTTTTTAATACGGGATTGTTTAGGGCTTTCAAAGGAATATTTGCCATTATAAAAGCTTCACACAACTCTGTTGCAAAATTGTCAGGTTGAGAAGGATGTACTTTTTCTTGATGGCTCTTAGTTTTTATGTGTTGTACAACATTTGATTTTGAATGACATACAATAACTTTGGCGCAAACATTCAATATATTTGAGAGGAATTGATTACAGACAAATATTCTGTATGATCGGCAATCCAACCTGCCATAGTGAGCAAATGCTCTTGACAACAAAACCATGTATTTTACTATTGCCTGTTTTAGAACTATTGAAAAACAAAGTAATTTAAAAACAATTCAGAACCTTAAGCTATGTTCGAAAAAAAAAACTCAAACGTTAGATAAATGACACTTTAACAATACTGAACCCAACTACTAAACAGAATAAATAAACTCAAAATATAAATAAACGAGATAAAGCAAATAATTAATAACTAGAAAAACAAAACAATAGGCGTAACAGAAATAAATAATAAAAAACGAAAACTTTAAATAAAGAACTTTTAAAAAGGCTAGAGTTAAACTAAACAAAAATTGTAAACTCAAAAAAATATAAATAAAAAAGAACAAAGCAAGTAATTTAGTAATAACTAAAAAAAACAAAGCAATATGCATAATAAAAATAAATAATAAAGAACAAAAATTTTAAATAAATAAATAACAATATTAAGCAAAGTCAACGTTCTTTAGCAATCGACTCCTTATATGCAAGTTAGTGTATCGCTCACGCTACATGCATTTATATAGTATTTGGTAATCGCTCCACCGCTGACACAATCACGTCACTCATTGATAAAGCAGTTATTTTACATGAACTACGTCACTATCTTACAAAAACCGCATGTGTATAGTTGTTTAATATACACAATCAACTTATTATGCTCACAATATACTATTAATCAAAGTTAAAAATTTAAATTCAAGTTTCAATTTCTGGAAAGGGAACAGCAATGCAATACTGACATTGTATTGTTCATTGCTGCTCTCTTCTTTCTACCAATGATCATTACCACAGCACTTGTAATATATATCTGGAAGTTGGTGGTAATTAGGTATAATAGTACTTCTGTTGAATACGAAAATGTGCAGTGAAGTAGCAAAAAAAGAAGAAATATCGCAATGTCACGTAATGTTATGTCATGTTTTCATTGTTATCCCGAGTTCTTTCTATTTTAGAATATTATAAGTTAATAAAGTGTTTTCATCTATAAACATGTTTGTTTCAAGAGATATTACAATGGCAATGAGGTGTCAAGGCAGTTATTAGTAGTCAAACTGCATTATTATTAGAAATTCAAATTATCTATTCAAGGTGAATGATATAAGAAAAGCGATCAAGGCGATTGATACACAAAATGGCTACAGCAAGTAGTAATAATTCAAATATGGGTGCAACGATATAATTTCATACTACCATTGGTTCTGTATCAGAATATAAACCAGGCCAAGACTGGCAAACAAGGGAAGAAAGGTTAGATCAATATTTTGAAGAAATTATGATGATAAACACAAAAAAGTTCCGGTATTATTAACATTGTTAGGTTCACAAGCATATAAAACGAACAGAGATTTGTGTGATCCAGATTTACCAAAAAGTAAAAGTTATGGAGGATTATGTACATTATTATGTTTTCCAAGAGTACATCAATTTTCAAAGAACGCATAGAATTTTACAATTTGAAGCAATATGAAAACAAACCTAGCAGTTGTGACTTTTGAAATTTATTACAGGATGTATTAAAAGATAGGTTTGTATCGGGGTTAGCAAGAGAACCTATTCTGGACAGAGAGTGTGGGTAAATTAGATGAGTTGGTAGCAGTTCCTTCAAAGAAAGAGGCAGCATTATCTTCTTATATGCAAGTAAATAAATTCAACGTCAAGCAGCGAGGTGCATTCAGTAAAGGAAAATTGGTTAGTAATGATGGAAATAAAACTAAAAACTACGTTAAGAAAGAAGCAGAAACCTCGGAGAAGAGTCATTTAGCAAAGGCTTGTACAAATAAAAATCATTATGTAGAATTAAAGCAATAGGAAGATTCTCAAAGTGAGAAAATTCCTGAGCTTCTTGAAATGTACCATTTTAATAACAATGAATACGTTGAACCAGTTAAAACTGAAGTTTTAGTAAATAACAAGCTTTTGTTAATGGAAGCAGATACGGGAGCCGGAGTTTCTGTTATTCCAGAGAAAAGTTTTCAGATTGTGTATTAAAAGATACAAATATTTGAGTTAGTATGTATGCAAAAGATATCGTTAAACCAGAAGGAGAATTTCTAGCTCAAGTTAAATATAAAGATATTGAGGTAGAAAATTGTAGAATAGTTGTAGTAAGAGATGGTTCTACATCAATTATTGGTGAAGATTTATTAAAATTATTTAAAATAGTAATAGATTGTGATGATAGTTGGAGATATTTAAATGCATTAGAAGATGGTGATGGAGATTTAAATATTTTATTAGAAAAATATGAAGCTTTATTTAAGGAAGAATTAGGTTGTTTCATACATAAAAAAGTGAACCATAAGACTCTTCACTAGTGAACTACTACCACTTCTTACGGCATCGTACGTGTTGCATGATAACTCTAGTTTGATGTAAATTAGCCATTATTTTTCAATGTGAATTACAAAAATAAAGTTGAAGCTATGATACAACCGAGGGATTTTGAAAAATTCATTTTTTTTAGAGAATTATCAGCTACACTAAAGACATAAAAACGATCAACTTTGCCGTTAATTTACAGCAAAAGTATAATACTTACGAAAATTACCCTCGGTTATATGATAGTTTGTTAATGTATAATGCTACAGTTAAAATCTGGAGTTTATACAAAAATTACTTTAACCCATTTTTTTGCAACTACAAAATGTTGTTTTAGAGTAAAGTTATAACTGATTTGTGCTGCCACTCGGTAGCATCTTAGAAGCTAATATCTAGCTCCTCCCCATAAGCGAGTGCTCAACATGTGCAATTCACCCTTCGATGATTCCAAGTATTCACAAAATATGCGTAAATGGTTATCCTTCCAATCACAATGTATTTAAATCTTTTACTTTGCTCTAATTTATGCTCAAAGATTATTTACATAACAAAAAGTAAAGCTTTTACCCATAGGAATGGTTATGTAATTTCAATTTTATTTAAAGCGAGAATAAAAGTAAAGTATATTACAGCTTATAAGGAATATAATTAGTATGGGTAAAAACTGTAATGTTGTTAATTGTAAAAGCGAAAATTAAAAAAATGAATGCTGAAAATCCAACACAAAATAACTTGAACTTTTAAAGGTGAACATTTTAGTTCCAATCATAAAATTCTCAGAAACTACCACATTTTTAGTTTTGTGAGGTAATAAAAGTCCCTTTTTAAAAATATTTTTAACCAACGAATATAGTTGAGTGTCAACTGTAGTTGAAAGTGGTTACAATTGTACGCATGATTATAATGGGAATATTAAACGAAAAGTGTAGATAGATAAAGTGACATTAGTAGGCAGGAAGAAACGAAGAGGTCATATATCTAATTTAAAAAATCAAGGTATTTCTCATTTAATTAAATCAGTTGCAAAAACGACGAAAGTTGATTATTCCCTGAAAAAATTACAGCAACCTGATTACTGGATGTACAAGGTGTAAATATATAACGCCGACAAATGGAACCTATAATTGATTTCCTTTTGCTATGAATTGACTTGAATTAGTAGGTACATGCATGCAGATCATCAAATGTTTTTTCAGAACCTTTCATTTAGAAACATTGTTAACTTCAAATGTAAATTCGAAATTGTCCAATTAGATCGGCTAATGCAGGATTAACTTGATCATTTAATTAATTCTGCTTTCAGCAACCGAGCATAAAGTACAACTCTTTATTTTCCCCTAAATTTACAAAAGTTCTGGTTATTTCGACATAGTGAAGGGACGATCTGAAAGTTTCAGTTTTTTGTGCCTCCATAAAATTCCATTTTGATAACTGATGTTTTTGCAACAATTAATTCAATCTACTTATTGAATATCCACTCATAATTCATTAAATGCAGGATATGAATGGAAGAACGTATCTGAAAATACGGAAGTAATGCAAGACGCTTTACACATGCTAGATACACCAGATTCTAATGTTGGATTTGAAACAAGTTCAGCAAACAATACATTTACAACTGAAAATGCAGACACCGAAAACGATTCTAGAGAATTGCCTGAAGAAGCAACAGAGAGCTCCATTGGATCTGCATGCTCCTCAAAGATAAATAATACCAACGATTCTGAAGGATTAGTTGGAAACAGGATAGTCGACATATTATACATTCTAGAATGCCTGAAACGTATATAAATTTATATGGAGAGCGCTTTGGATGCCCAATAAATAATTTAGTTTTTACATTAGAACGTTGATATGGTCTACGATCAATTCTTTAAGTGCAATATGTGCAACGAGACATTTAAATTGTCAACGGTAGATCCCAATGGCACATCAATGAATCTAAACACCGCTGCTGTAGCTGGATGTATGAGCACTGAAAATGGATACTCTAACATGGAAGAGTTATTGTCTGTGATGAACATACCACAGACGTCTTTGTCAACCTATAAAGAGCATCACAGGATTGCAAGTGCAGGTTGGGAAGCCGTCGCTCTAGACAAAATGACAGAGGCTGCACAGGAAGAAGCTAAACATGCGATATCCATAAACAGCGTTGACGAAGAAGGTTACCCGCTTGTTCCTGTAGTTGCGGATGGGGCTTGGTGCAAGAGGTCCTACAAGACCAATTATAACTCTTTATCGGGAATTGCTGCTATTGTAGGTCAGCATGCTAGAAAAGTGTTGTATATAGGTGTCAAAAACAAGTATTGCACATACTGCGATCGTGCATCTGCACAAAACAAGAGTCCTTCAACACATGTTTGTGGAAAGAACTATATTGGCAGTTCTTCCAGTATGGAGTCTGCTATCCTGGTGGAGGGTTTTAAAAAAAGTCTGAAGATGTATGGTGTAAAATATACAAGATTTATAGCCGATGAGATAGTAGCACCTACAAGAAAATTTTAGAAGCACAGCCTTACAATAACGTAACCGTAGAGAAAGTAGAGTGTAGAAACCACTTACTTCGTAATTATTGCAATAAATTGCCATCAATAACAACAGATACAAGCTACCTAATTAAATATCGAAAACTTTTGGAATGCAGAATTAAGCGAATGAGGAATGCAGTTACTGGTGCGATACACCATCGCAAAATGTGCCACAATAAATCCGAAGCCGTTACACATTTACAGAAAGATATAGAAAACAGCGTTTGTCACGTATTTGGTCAACATTCTAATTGTGCGGAATACTTTTGCACAAGTAAAGAAGAAGAAAATTTATTTCTCCCTTTGCAATCTGTCAGCAAAAAAGACATAGCACGCATCACAAGAATTTCTGATGTCACAAAAAACACTTCAACAACCACAGCATCAGCAGCAACAACAAAAGCAGCAGAAGACCTGTCAGTTGAGAAGTTATTACAATCAAATGAATACGTTGAGGGAAGTGGAAGCAATACTGAAAACCGTAGTTTGAACCAAAGTAAACAAAGAAAGCGGTTGTGCTACTAAGTAAGACTTTTTTTTAACTTTAGATATATGTAGTTACTTTTTATATTTTTAGTTGATAGTTGTAACAAGTTTTGTTTTTATGTTTTTTTTGCGTTTGGATGTAGTTTAGGAAGTTTACTCTTTCTACTTATGTATGCCGTGAACCAAAATTAGGATTCAAAGATTTTAATTTAGTTGTCTAGTTCTTTTTATTATTATGCTATTACTGATAAAAATATTTTTTGTTAACATTTTTTGTAATTGCGAAAACACCCTGTATATGTTTAAATAATGTTTTATGTTTTACTTTTTATATGTACGTTATTACAATAAGATAAAGGCCACTATTTAACTTATTTTTATAATATTACATAACTTTCTTTACATACAACTGTAATTTTAGATCTTTTTTGACATTGTAATTAACCAGTTATATGAAGATACCTATATTAGAAAACATTGGGGCAATTTTATTTGTATATAATACTCTTCGATAAGTTTTCATCTTATTGAAAGGCCCTTGAAAAATAAAAAAGTACAAACTGGTGTGAGTTTTTGAAGATTATTTATCGTTTCCAAGATAAAGTGTATTATGACTAGTTATTTACCTCTCCATGAACTGAACAATGTACAAAAAGTATGTGCTTTTACGTACTGTAAAAGATTAGCATTTTGAATATTAATTTTTGTTTTTAAAAACCTATTCCATGGACCTATCCGTACACTGGTATCAAATTAATATTTTCTAAGAACTTTTTCGAAGTAAATTCAAATAAAATTTAATTTTATCTATCGTACATGCATTTATTTATTCATTTTACTAACATGTAGAAACAAATGTAGATTTTAGTAATAAAGTAACCAGTAACTAAGCATAGTAGTAAGGTGCAAAACACCGTCTGTACTCCGTAGCCAAAATAAAGTCGCAATTAAAACTACAAGCAGACTCGGCGGAAGCTTGCCGAAAACCTTTTCTATTATCTGTGCCGAAAACTGACCCCGATGGGCCCGCTGGCCTTATGCCGTGGAGGTTGTTTACACCCCTTATACCCCACACAGGTTTATTTGTAACCACCCATTTCTGTCCCAAACAGTACCTCGCCCTTTACACCCCAAAAATTTCTACCCCTCGGAGTTACCTAGCGAACGTCCTTAAAATTGAATCTGATATTAAGCCTATACCTTTCGCTTTTAAAAAACATATAAATAAAGAGTTGGACAAGTTAGAGAAGAAGAGGGGTTATTTCTAAAATTAAATCAGCTGATTGGGGTATACCTGTGGTGCCAGTGTTAAACGAAAATGGTACATTAAGGTTATACACGGATTATAAGGTTACAATACCTAAATATCTTCAGGATGTTAAACATCCTTTGCCTAGAATTGTAGAATTATTTGCACCTTTACAAGGCGGAGAATATTACACAAAATTAGACTTAAAAACAAAAAAGCTTTTGGCGTGGAGCACTCACAAGGGTGTATATGCTTTGAATAGATTACCATATGGGACAAAGCCAGCTTGTTCAATATTTCAAGAAGGTTTTGAAAGAACTTTGCAAGATGCAAAGGGCACTATAAATTTCATACACAATGTAGTAGTGACAGAAAAATCGGGAGGAACATTTAAAAAAAATCTAGAAACAGTATTAGAAAAATTGAGCATGGCAGGTTTTCGTCTAAATTTAAACAAATGTAATTTGGGGCATTATGTAGATAAGGAGGGTCTCTATAAAGACAAAGAAACGGTAAGAGCAATGACTGGGGTATCCACACCAAATGATAAAACAGAAATAAAGGCATTTGGGTATATGATAAATTATTATAGTAAATTTGTACCAAACTTGTCAACAGTGTTAAGTCCATTATATAAATTGTTAGGTAAAGATATTCATTTTTATTGCTCTAGAGAGTGTGAAAAAGCATTTATTGAAGTAAAGAAGACAATAGCTTTTGATCAAAGTTTAGCACATTTTGATACCAATGCTCAAATCAAGTTAGTTTGCGATGTGTCCAAGGTTGGATTAGGGGCTGTTCTTTTACACGTTTATGCAGATAGCACAGAAAAACCCATCAGTTTTGCATCTAGAATATTAAATAAGGCTGAATTAAATTACTCAGCAATACATAAAGAGGCACTTGCAATTTATTCGGGTGTGAGAAAGTTTTACCAATACTTAAAAAGAAACAAAAAAATTATTCTTTATTCAGACCATAAACCACTTTCTGTATTATTTAGCAAAGATAAAGGTATTCCACCAATAACAGCTGGAAGATTACAAAGGTGAGCATTTTTCTTAAAAAGTTTTGATTACACATTTCAACCTATTAAAGGAACCGAGGAGAGGGGAGCAGATTATTTATCACGTTTTCCAATAGAAGCAAATGATACATTAGAAGTTGATTTTGATTATTTTGATTGTGAGGCGAAAGATAAGGTACCAGTAAATTCTGAGCAGTTGAGAAAGGAAATTCGGGTTAATGCGGTCCTGAGTCAAGTTTTTTTGTATACTACAAATGGTTGGCCAAATGAAGTATGAGATGATTTAAAACCATATAAGCAATGAAATCTTGAAATAAGTATTGATAATGGGTTACCGATGTGGAGTTATTGAGTGCTTATACCACAAAAATTCCAAAAACAACTTTTACAGGGAGTACATGGAGTTCACAATGGGTTGGTATGGATGAAAGCTTTAGCAATGCAACTAACTATTAAAATTCCCTGCTCCACCGCATCCTCTTCGAGCTCATGTAATCCTGATGAGAAATTAAAAAAACCCAAACCAAGTAACTCTGGTTAAAGTTAATGAGGGTAAACATATTTTTGATACAATACATATAGATTTCTTAGGTCCATTTAAGGGTAAGACTTTGCTGATTATTACAGACTCATATTCAAGGTGGCCTATAGTTTATGAAATGATAAAATTAGATTCAGTTAGTATGATGTTACATGTTACATCTCTACCCTATCACCCACAGAAAATAATGTAGTCTTGAGTAAACGGATTGGAGAACAAATATCAGAATTTTTCAAACCTGATTAATAAATACTTCTTTTCATATAGGAATACTCCACATTGTGTCACGGGGGAGTTACCTTCAAAATTAATGTTTAATAGAAAAATTAAAACTAGATTGGATTTTCTGACTCAATCAATTTCTGATAAAGCCAGGGCCAGACAAATTCAGTATCACAATGTTATAGAAATGTAATTTTTATAGAGGTAGAACTAGTTTACGCTAAAGATTATCGTAACTTAGCTAAACCTTCCTGGAGTAAAGCTATTATAAAGCACGTGTTAGGTCAGCAGAATATATTTGTGAACCATTAGAAGATAGAACGTTAGAGTGGAAGTGACATGCTAACCAAATAATAAAAGTAGGTAGTTTTTATCGTAACGTAGGAAGTGAAAAGGAGGTAGAAATAGATGTAAGAAATGAGATTGTTAGTAAAAATAATAATGAGATAAGTGGCTTACTAATTCCTAAGGCTACTAGTGAAGGTGAAAGTGAAGTTAGTGAGAAGTGTGATACGGTCATTCTGAATGTAGTGGAAGGTAAAATATTGATTATGTCTAAGTTAATACCAGATTGTAACGGAACTAGTAATAAGAAATATAATTTAGAGTTTAGGATTGCACTAGGGTACCTAATTTTAGACCATATAAACAAATTAAACCTCCAGAGCATTTAAATTTACAGTTGTTACCAATCTTAGGATGATGGAATATAATATATATCTGGAAGTTGGTGGTAATTACTAATTATCAGTTAGGTATTATAGTATTTTCGGTAAATACGCACAGTGAAGTAACAAAAAAAGAAGAAATATCGCAATGTCACCCAATGTTATGTCATGTTTCTGTCATTATCCTGAGTTTTTTTTTAATTTTATTATAAGTTAATAAAGTGTTTTCAACTATAAACGAGTTTGTTTCAAGGGATATTATTACAGTACACATCACATTTAGAAAAACCAGGCCTTAATTCTTGCTAATTGGCCCAACACAACCTTTTTCTTACCTTTTTTTTATGTCTTCTTTATGTTCAAATGCCCTCCCAAAAGTACTACCATGCATTTCTCTCAGTCTCTGATTTGTTGCTGCCTTTTAGCACCAGCTGGTTTAGAGATGGAAGTATCATTAATGTTCTTGAAAGCTCTCTTCAGTATGGCCTCCTTTCGCATTAAAGATTTCAATCAAGCCCACTCAGTTTTGATAACTGAAACTTGATCTGCTATCTTGTTTCAATCCAAACTGTCTGTTCACATTTTCCCATTCAATAATTATTGGAGCAAGTTAAGAATCTCTCCTTGTCTATCCATTGACTCTTATCGGCGTTCTTATCACCATGAGGGCTTTGCTTTATGGATGGACTATACAATTATCTGAACAGGGTCTTCTTGGGCGTCAGTGTTTCAATGTCGATGCTCGAAAGTTTTCTGCATTACAGATATGACTGTAAACTGCCAAAGTCCATTACAATTTTCTGTTTTGATCTTGTGTTTTACCAAATTGCTTCTTTCATAATCTGTTTCTAACAAAGACATCTAAGTTTTCTTCCACCATCTTTTCTCTTTTCTTATGATGTAACATTTCAAAACTTCTTCCACTAACTTGTACACTTTTTGGGTAGCTCTTTTGGATAGAATCATTCTAATTTCTTTGTTGCCAAACTTCAATGTTCTTTCTGTAATGCCAATGACTACTCCATGATGTTTTATAAAACTGACTCAATTCATTAATTATCTTAGTTGCTACCATGATGTATTCAATAACTGCTATTCTCAACGTCCTTTTCAGTTTGATTCTGTTGCACACGGGTATCTCTTTGCTTGTCGTGGTTTGAACAAGAAAATTATAGTCAGTTTCTAACTTTAGATGCTTTACAAACTCTGCCCTTATTACCAAAATATTGCCCTTGCCAACTTGCCTTTTGTAAACAAGTACTGGATCTTTGAAATCATAGCTCGCATAATTAACCAATGTACGCCCTCCAAGCTGACAGAATTTAGTTTACTTGCTGCTCAGCATTCTCATTAACATTGGAGTCCCAGCTCTAATACGGCCTTCTTTTTCACAATGGAAACACATAAATCTTCTGCACCACAGTATTTTTCTTACAGTTTCGTTTACTACTACTTCATCTGTCTCTTTCGCCTTTAATTCTCTGATCTTCATTGCCAGACATACCGCCAATGCAAACAAGGTCGGACTGGCTGAATTTGGTCCCATAGTGTATGGATATCTTGGTTCCTGTATAAACAAACAAATTCATTAATTTTTTTATTCTTAAATAAGAATAGGAGGAGGTTCAGCAAAGCTGTTCTTCTACCTCCCTCTTTTGTACAAAATATGAACATAAAAAAAAACTGAAATTGAAAACGAAGGTCGGGTCTTTCCACCTCTTGACAAATCCACCATGGCAATCTTTGATATTACAATTGTATTTATAGCTTCCAACTTGTGAAAGGTTATCAAAAAGCGAAAAGACCGATTCCAAAAAAAAAAGAAATAAATAGTACTGCTAGATCGACACATATCAATGCTGATTATTAAATAAAAATGAGAATTAGTAATTTCTAAAACTATTAACGGATAAAAGTTTTATTGATTCTGGAATGTCATTAAAAATCTTTCAACATTGTAGGTAAACGAACGTTCATAGAAAGTAGTGCTGTGTTGAAGTATAGTAAGTAACCCTCAATCATATTAATGTTATGTATATCTGTGTCTGGGTAATCTAGATAAAACGTAAGCATGAATCTTGAACACACGGTTTATGTTGAGATGTATTGTGATCAAGGTAAGGACCATATATCGGTATACAACATGATACTACAACTTTTTTTTTATCGGAACCAGCTTTGCTTTACTTTACATTAGAAGCAACCTACACAACTTGAACATCTTTGTACCTTATATGTTACATTGAACTGGGTATATAGCATCAACTTATACCAAATCTAGCTAATTACTCTACATTGTGAACACCTATTTTTTGTACTAGCAGTTTGAATTGAACAAAAGCAAATTTTGGGATAACATCATTGCATGTTGTTTTATCTGTATAAAAACGGAGTAAAAAATACATGCAGATAACAGTGTGAATGAGTCAGTCAGTGGTTCAGATGAATAATGCATTTAACATAGTAGTAGCTAATTATAGTTCCAAAAAATGATAATGAATTGGAACATTATTTTTCATGCCAACTTTGAAACAGTAACTACTACATAGTTCTGGAACTGAGATGTACTAAACCAACAATTCTCAAACTTTTATAGTTATGGAGACTGTTTTGTTCAAAGTTGTAAATATGCAGCCCTAGAGAACAAATTCAATTTTTTTATATGCTAATAGCTAATGTACAGGATGATTATAATGTACAGTCCTAGTCACAGATGTCGAGTAATACAAAAGCACCTGCAATAGGAAATTAAAATCATAAACTTGTTTGTTCTTGTAAAGTTATTTAAAATTACTCAAAATATGAGACCATTTTATAACATATTTGGTAGTTTCTATCTAAACATTTGTTAACCTATTAAATAAAACCATGTTGAAGTTGATAACTAAAATTTAAAAAAAGATCTTTTAAAAATAAAAATTAATAAATAAGATATATAAGCGTTAGAACGAGATTTCAATGACCAATCGTAAAACACGAAAAAGTCACGTGATCGTTTTTAACGTTTTTCTCGTTCTTCAATTTTTTTGTCATTTTTATTGGCGGGAGTAATAACGCGTCGCGTACCATTAACCTCATTTTAAGTTATATCTATAGTCGAAAACGATTCTTTCTCCCTTATTATTTTGTTAAGTTCTTTGGAAGTGAAGAATATTTGTGTATTTCATTTAAAAGGTGTTAGATTCGTTAACGAACTATTCAGGCGTCTGTTCACACAAACTGTAAGTAATTAATAATAAAGTAGTACTATTGTTGTTTATGGAAAAAATTAGACAGCCCTCTACTTGATATTACAGGATTACCAAATATGAGTATTACCGCCTTCCAAGATATCTTAAGCGGACCGCTTAACAGATATTTTAGAATTTCTCAGGAAATTGGAGATGATGTAGCTACTGTTAGCTTCCTTGTCAAAAATGCTTTTGAAGCTGAACTAGAGTTTTTAAAGTTTGCTAATCATTCGAAAACCCCCAATTCCATCGAGCAAAAGGAACTTTTTAAACCAACAGTGGATGAGATCGATTGCATTGAAAGTTTCAAAAGGAATAACTGTACCTCTCCTTACTTTAATCATTTGTGTGCTATAAGTGAAGGTAGCCATGCTTTAGAATGGATTACTGCGGTATGTATTTACAAATTAAATTTTACTTGAGTAAAATAGTGGTAATTTTAAAATTAAAATACTGTTAGCCTGAGGCACACGATTATTACATGCAAGAAATGATAGATGTAAGCAAGTTATACAGCAAAAACATTCTTGAAGAATGGGAAAAGACAGCTAAGGTGCATGTTGATTGGGTGGAAGCATGGAATGAAACTTTAAAACAACTACAGGTAGTATATTATCAACAAACATTTACAACTCAACTGATTAGTAAACAATGTTCTTATGTTTTAGGTATATGTGAAGAGACATCACCCTACTGGAGTAGTTTGGGCCATGGAAGATAAGGCTGAAGCAATTGGTTCAATCACAGCACCACCACCATCACCTTCTGCAGGCATTAGTCAAGGTGAATTAATCACTATGAGTGAGTATGTTCGCTCTTAATAGTCATCAGCATTGTGTTCTTAACAGAGTTAACGAAGACAACACAGGGATGCAACTCTAAAGGCGTACAAATGGAGCCTGCTTCATTTAAAGCACCCAAACCGGTTACTAAGTTTGCTCCAGTTCTAGCTATACAACCCATGGATGAGGTACCCGTGTTTGCTAAAAATGGTAAACAATGGTTAATTGTATGTGTAACTGCAATTATGAAATTAACTTCTCTAATACATATTTCTTTGCAGGAATATCAAAAAAAAAATTACAACCTTTTAGTTGACAAGACTGAAATAAATAATACAGTAAATTTGTTTAAATGTACTGATTCAATTGTGACGGTGAGGGGAAAAGTTCATTCTATTACTCTTGATTCTTGCAAGCAAACTACCCTTGTGTTTGATTCTGTTGTATCTGATATAGCAGTTATTAATTGTGAGTCTGTACAAATGCAGGTAAGTATCTTCCATTCTTTTTTATTTTATTGTTTTTCACTTGATATTAATGTGCAACTCTATTTTAAAAATACAGGTACTTGACAAGGTACCCACAATTTTAATTAACAAAACAGATGGTTGTCATATAGATATAAGTTCACAGTCTATGGATGTGGAAGTGGTTAGTTCAAAATCATCCAAGATAAAAATGTTACTTCTTAACGCAGATGGAAAATATGTAAGTAATATAGTATGTATATGTATTACTATATGAATTTAATATACAGTGGCAAAACTTAATTTACATATTGCATTATTATTACTAGGAGGAGTTTTATATACCAGATCAATATAAGTCAACTATTACTCCTGTTGGACTTCTGACTGTTGCCATCCAATAGTTAATGTAACAATCAGTATTTATGTCATACTTTTATTTACTATGTGTGTACAAAATTAATCATATGTTTCTGCAAATATTAGTTAAAATAAGAATTTAAATGTTTGTTCTCTTTCAATACACTAATGAGGATTGGATGTCGACTGTCTAATATCACTTTACAGTTAGTGGTGTAATTTGTTCTTAATATTACTATATGTGTAGCGAAAGTAAGTAAAGTGACAATTAGCAGTTTGCATCAAGTGTATAATGTTTACTGATCGTTTCTAAAGTTTGTATTAAATAAAAAATTAAAAAATCTTATTGTTTTATTGACAATGGTGTATTATAATTCTAAAATTAAAAAATAGGATGATTACCCAAAGGAGAGATACTTACATTGAACTTAAGTTTAATCTCTTTGTAAAATTTGAACAATAGATAACAATTCCATTAAGCAGTTAAAAAAGTCACTATCCCATCCACTCAATTCACTTAGTTAAACAATAATAAATACAAAAACATGATATTGAGAGCAGCAGCAGTGCACAGCTAAATACGGGTAGTATAGTAAGTAAGAAGTCTATCTTTTGAGTATTTGTAAGTATGTTAATCAAATTATTCTTCTATTTTTGTTGTAACTGATATGTTAATCATGTCATTTTTATTTTCTTTTCAATTTTCTAAAATACAGCTTTATTAGTCTGCTTTAAATTGCTATGTATATTTGGCTAGAAAATGAAATGTAGATGGCGTCATGGAAACCAAGTGAGAGATCAAAACCAATGTATGTATTTTTTTATCAATGCCATCACCATAATCATAACAAACAAAACAATAACAAATCCTGAAAGTCTTTCAGTGTCTACTTTAATTTGTTTCTAATTGGGGGTCAGCACTGTTTCTCAAGTTGCTGAATTACACTTAGTGACTACACTAATTTTTATATTTATTTAATAAGGCAATTTTCTTCTTTTCATAAATATTATTAAGAGTGGCAGAGTAGATGTAGTAGCAAGTCAATTAACTTATTAACATCAACATTGTCATAAACACTATGGAAAGTCGCTGATACAGTATATTGAGTCAACTAAAAGCAATAATACATAATATGAAAGTTATTATTTTATTGTCTTAAGCATTATTAAATGCAGCAGGAAGGATAGTAGCTCAACTAGAAGTGTTAACACAAATGTTTAATTATTAAAAGTGGCAGATTAAATGCAGAAGGTAAAACTTCATCACTCACTTCGGAATTTGAGTTCACATAAAAGCAATCATCACAGGTTCAACTCACATACATCTACTTAAAAAATTTTAGTTACAATCTCTTTATTCATTTTTACTCTTTTATGTATGAACCTTGTATGAGTTAATCAAAAGCAGGTTAAGGTTTTGTACAGGATTTAGATCAAGACATTGATAAGATCAAAGACTAAAATCTGTTTTATTTCTCTTGAAGCAATTCGTTTCTAGATCAGTAGTTGTTGAGTGTTATGTGTTATTAAATTAGTATTGGCTTTTGAGTTTTCTTTTGTTTTTTTTGTTTTAGCAGAAGCCAGGATTGTTCGATTACTTATTGTTTTTTAAATAGACCAACTATGAATTAGCATGTATTTCTTGGTAAACCAACAATCACCATATGCTACAGAATTATTGCAATTCAAACTGACGCACAAAGTATTTCAGACAGTCATCAGACACTTTCTTATTCACCCCAAAGCATCTATGATCTCTCCAAGCAAAACTTACAAATACAACAAACATAATATGAAATAATTGTTAAAATATTTCCTCTTTTTTTTAAAAAAGTCTTCCAGGTGGCTTGATACTGCCCGTGTTTGCTTTTTAAGTAGGTATCGGAGCTACTTATAACATGGGATTTTTAGAATTCGATGCTTGTAAAACACTGAGGCTCAATCGTTTCTGTTTTCTAGTGATCTTTCATCCCTCCCCCTTTAAAGAAACAGGTTCTTTGTAATTCCTATATTATTTGTGCTTTTAATACAAAGAATTAGCAGAACATTGCTCTTTGTTCGCAAAACACAATTTGAAGAAATCTATTCATTCTAAAGGAGACCCAAAATAGTCATGGCAGAACAAGCAATCAAACAAAATGGATTGAATTCATGCATTCAGGAAGCTTCATGAAGAATGCAAAATTTCAAATGGAACCAAAATTTAAAAAACTTTTCTATTATTAAAACCAGTCAGAAACAAGTAGAATTGAAATTGAAATCAAATCATTTCATAAGGTTTCAGAATGCACAGTTTAGCAAAGAACTTATGTCTTGCAGTAAGATGGCGGCTAATGCAGTTAGTGTTGTTGAGCTCCCAGTGAAAAAGTGTAAAAAGTGTAATACTGTGCCAGTATCAGGGTTACAGTGTATAATCTGTGGAACGTTAATGCACCCGGGCTGTCTAAAATATTTTACAGATATTGTTAAACTTGACGAAAAGCACATAAAGTGTTGTGACGAGACAGAACAAAGCGATGTACTAGTAAGAAATGGTGGATTAGACGATTCAATGGATTCTAGAAACACAATCATTGTTGAACGAGCCGATGTGAAATCAAAAGATGAAGTAATTAAGGAGCTTTTGCAAGAGAAGAAGAGATTAAGTAAGGAAAATAGTTTATTACAAAAATTAATCAGTGAGATGGAAGATAAAAATGGACTTCTGTACTTTAAAATAGGAGTGTTAGAGAAACAAATAACAGGTGAAACTGACGTGAAGCAAAAGCAATATAATAAGCAAATAAAACCGCCAACTGTGATAACAGAAAATGTAAATGTAAAGTACAAACAAAAATCGCAAACAGAAAATATTGAAACACACAACCTTAACACCACAAAAGAAACTGTTAAAAAGGTAAAACCAAAAATCACAAAAGAAACTGTAGCAGCCAGTATCCATTTAACAGAGAGTCAAATTAAATGTAAAGAGATCATCTCCTTAAATAGCGATGTAGAAAATCAACAACGAAAGACATCTATGCCCAAAAAACAACAGAAAAGGATTATAGTGGGCTCTCAAGTAAACGAAATTTGTAAATTAAAAGTAGCTCCTAAGGTAAAATCGATTCACATTTGCAAGTTATCCACTGACACCACAGCACAGGAAGTTCTTGACCACGTGGTATCGGTAGCTCCAGTAATATCATGCGAAAAAATTGAATCGAAATTTCCAAAATATTACTCCTCATTTAAACTTGATGTGAATGAAGGCGATGCTGATAAGATTCTGGATCCAACTGTATGGCCGAAAGGAACCTGCATCAATAATTTTTTTTACCGAAAAAATCAACCCCGGCGCATACAAAAGTAAACAGTGTTGTGAGAAATAGTGTGCAAAATAAAGAGATAAGTTCAAATTGTAATAATAAATTTACTATCGTGCATATTAATGCTCAGTCTGTTCGAAATAAAATAATAATTTTTGAAGATTTTGTAAATAACTTTAGAATAAAAATAGATGTACTGTGTGTAAGTGAACATCACATGCGACTTGGTGAACCAGAAAATTTTCTCCTTAAAAATTATAAAGTTATAAGTCACTATACAAGATCAACCACTACAGGTGGAGGTGTTATAATACTTTGTAAAAATAAGATTTTATACAATCCTTTAGATAAAATTAGTGAACTGTCAATTGAAAAACATATCGAGATTACAGCAGTAAATTTTGTGCAGGAGGAAATTATTTGCGTTACAGTTTATCGGCCTCCAGCTGGGGATTTTGATGTATTTATGTATAAAATGAATGAATTGTTGACAATTTTAAATAATTTTAATTGTGAAGTCGTAATAAATGGAGATTTTAATATTAGATTCAATATCAAAGACAAAACTTATGTTAAATTTATAGATATAGTAAACTCTTATGGATTTGTGCATACTATTACCGAATCGACTAGACTTTCAAATTGCATTGACAATATCTTAGTAAATTTTGGAAATTTTAGACAGTATAATACTTGGGTTGAGGATCCTGGATTATCGGATCATAAAGCTATATTTATTACCATTGAATGCAAACCTACTTTCAAGGATGAAATCACCTCATATAGACCTTATACAGATGTAGGCAAATTTAGATTTTTTAAATTAATAGAAGCTATAAATTGGAATTTTGTAAATGAAATTCATGTTAATGTTAATAGTAAATTTTCAAAATTTATTACTATCTTAATAGAATCGTTAAATTGTGCATTTCCTGTGGTTACACAAACAAATAAAATCAAATCAAATCAAAAACTAACATGGTACATGTCGGAATTAAGAAAAATGAAGGAGCATTTAAATTTTTTAAAGGAATTAAATAAGGATTTTCCCAACTTAAAACTAAATGAATTGATAAATAGTTTTTGTGTAAAATATAAAAAAGAGATGGAACGGGCAAAAAGTAACAAGTACATTAAACAAATCCATAATAGCAATCAAAAGCCTAAAGTGTACTGGGATATAATTAATGAAAACAGAAGGGGTAAGATAGTCTCAAACAAGATTAGTTTTGATGTAAATAAATTAAATAATTTTTTTATAAAACAACCGGAGAATGTATTGAATAGTCTTCCTTTAGTACAAAACACTTCCAGTCCAAATATTCAACAAACAAATGTTAAATTTAGTATACAACCTGTATCAGAAAATAATATGCGTGATGCAATAAATGGATTAAAAAATAAAACTAGTCGTGATTATTACAATTTAAATGCAGTGTTAATTAAGTGTGTTAAAAACATAATCATACCACCGCTTACTAAAGTATTCAATGGTTGTATTGAAGAAGGTATATATCCCAATGCCTTAAAAATTTCCAAAGTTATACCCATACATAAAAAGGGATCGTTGAATGATATGAATAACTATAGACCAATTTCTCTTGTTCCCATTATATCTAAAATATTCGAAACGTTAATTAAAGATCAAATTGTAGATTATTTTGAAGCTAGTAAACTATTTTATAATCAACAATTCGGCTTTCGTAAAAATAGGTCAGTAACCGAAGCTATAAATTGTCTTTTAGATTTTGTAATTGAAGGTACGGAAAAAGGATCTTGGGTAGGGGCTTTGTATTGTGACCTACAGAAAGCTTTTGATTGCGTCAATCATGATACTCTGTTACAAAAATTACAGTTGTATAACTTTGATACCTCTAGTATTAAGTTATTTCAATCATATTTACAAAATCGCAAACAAAAAGTTTTTCTAAATAATACTTACTCGAAAGAAGGATTATTAACTTGTGGAGTTCCACAAGGATCCGTATTGGGTCCTATCTTATTTGTTATATATATTAATGATTTACATACGACAATATTATCCGGTAAAGTAATTTTATTTGCTGATGATACAACGTTCTTGCGATATCATCAAGATGAGAATAATTTGTTTAATGAAATGAACATTCATCAATCTAAAATCGAAAATTGGCTAAAACAAAATTGTTTAAAATTAAATGTAAATAAAACAAAAAAAACTAATCTTTTCACATCGAACGCTTGTAAATCATCAAAATGAAGATTCTGTGAAATTTCTAGGAGTATGGTTAGATCCAGTATTAAGTTGGGATAGTCATATTGAATATTTAGCCACAATTCTTTCAAGAAATTTATTTGTTCTACGTAACTTAACTCATATTGTACCTACTCAAGTAGCTGTAACCGCATATTATGCTTTGATAAACGCACACATGGCTTATGCTGTTGTATGTTGGGGACATTCTACTCATGCTAATAGAATCTTCAACCTGCAAAGAAAAGCTATACGTATCATTACAAAAAAATCTTATACCGATGATGTAAAACAAGATTTTATTAGTTTAAGCATATTAACGTTTCCATCCCTTTATATTTTTAATAGCTTAATTCAAACTAAAAAATATTTAGACGATTATAATACACAAAATAATGTTCATAATTATAGTACAAGAGATAACTTTAAAATTCGTTTAGATTACTTGTGTCTTAATTCAAGTAGATATAGTAAAAATTATTATGGCCCTTTGTTTCTCAATAAATTGCCTGTGAACATTGTCAATTTGCCATTAAAATCGTTTAGAAATAAGATTAAAAGATATCTGATAAGTGAAGCCTTTTACTCAATTCAGGAATTTATGGATCATGAATTGAATTTCTGTAGCATAGACATGTAAAATAAATACAGCTTTATTATCATATCAAGAGAGATCTGTGATATATAAGAAAAAAAAATTTACTCTGTTTGCTTTTTTTAAAATTTATAATTTGCATTATGTATTTTATTGTATTTATTTATTGTATTAAGTATTAGTGACTACACTGTATTAAACTTTATTGTATTATTGACTTGTGCAAATACTCTGTATACTAGCATAAATGAATAAATGACAAATGTCCGATGAGAAAAATCACTGATGAGTGATAATTGATTTTCTAAAAAGCTATTTCAGATTCATAAGAACTTTTATCTTGTAAAATATGCAGACATCCAACTTTACTCTTTCATAGTAATGATTATTTTTAGATTGAACAAAGTTGTGTTGTTCTATCCGAAAAAAATATTTTAGTGGGTGTTTACATTTTTAATACTGATTGGTTTTGGTTTTCAATTCTTTTTTTTTTTTATTATTTATATACAGATAATACATTTGACAAAAACCATTTGATTCAATTTCGTACTTTTGAAAATGTCCGTGGTGGTCTCCTATGATTGGTTTATGAACAAGCATAATGTAGTAGTAGTGCAGTGTTGCCAAAGCTACTCTATTCGAGTAGATCTACTACACTTGCAAAAACTCTACTATCCTACTTCGCTAACTTTTTAAATCTACTCACTCCAATTCTAATTTCAATCTTTCCTTCTTTTTTTTTCTGTGAAAACATTACAATCCTTTAGTAAACAAACTACGTAGGCATATTATTGACGATCTATTAAATTTAAAAGACATTTCAATAGAGACCAATTTTTTAGCTTACAATAAAGATTGCTAATGTTTACCATGGAAATTAGTAATAATTGTTTTAATCAACAGTTTAAAACATCGTTCACAATATAACCCATTTGTTATTGTTTCATATTTTTATATTTTTTTAAATAAAAAACCCAGTTCATTTTAAAATGTCTTATATAAATACAAATTGTTCCAACATATTGTGTTAATAACTTTCATTAGAAGTTCAAAAATAAAAACTCAATTCGTTTATAATTTGTCTTGCTCCCATTTTTATTTATGTGCTACTAAGTTCAGGGCAGTTAAGAATAACCTTGCGCGGTAGCAAAATTTCTGTGTAACCATAGCAACCTCATAGTCACCGAGCTGTTTTTGTCGTATTTATATTATATACTACCCTTTAGAAAACATTTATATTTTCATTTTCTATTGCTATCGCCGCTGTCAAGTTTGTATATTATAAATAAAAATATTGCATATTAAAATTAACCTACTCACATTTTAATTATTCAACTATAGTATGTAATACAAGATCAGAAATCATGAAATTGCATTCCAATGTTTAATGAAATACGTCGTAGTATAAAGAATTTACAATTTAATAATGCGTGTTATTATGTTTTTATAAGATGTAGACCATTTTAAAATGTGTTCATTGAACATTCTGTTAACAAATTAAGAAATTTGACATTTAAGTTTTTATAATGAATTCAAAAAAGGTGAAAAACATCGGAACGAAACGTCTTATTTTGTACTTCTAATAAAGCAACTTTTAGTGTTAGAATAAGGAAGAAGTTCTTTAATTATTAATAATTAAAATAAGCCATTAACAGGAATAAGAATTTGATTTTTAAATGAAGAAATGGCTACAAACGATGTTTTTAGGAAAGACGAAACATTACAAGTCTCAGTTGAAGCAATCACCTGATATAACTTGGTAACCATAGTTACGTGACGTCTTATGCGCAGTGGTAATACTGAATTGTAGTGACTACAGACTCCACTAGAGCGTTGACAGAAGTAGTGTTCACATTTCCGCCATTAATCGTAGTATTAAAACTATATTACTGTCCTTTGAAATACTAGGGTAAGTTTTATTTATATTCCAGTAACTGTAATAACAAACCTTCTTGCATTGACTCTTCAGTGGCTTTAGTTAGGTTCATTTTCGTATTCCATTTGCAGCAACTCAAAGGCGCCTGTGGTCGTGAAGCCTTGCAGCTTCATAATCTTGAAAGGAAAGCAAGAATTATTTACAGCTTGATAGGTGTCGTTTTTATAACCTAACATTATTATTTCTTGTTTTTAATATTCATACTAAAATCACCGATAAAAGACTATAAACAAATAATACATAATCTTTTAAACTACTTAGCATAATTTTTTTCTTAATTAAGTAAATAATTTTTAAAATATTGTATTTCTTATTTCGGATTTGGTGCAGTATTGCCAAATGTACCCTCTCAAGGTTATGCAAATACATCACATATTTCTTGCAGCTGTTACATTTAGAACATTTCATTGTTACACTTTATTCTAGCAGATTTTATTAAAAAAGATGTTTTCATTGTAATCTTTCTCAACCTAGAAGTCGATCGATTAATCAAAATTCTAAATGCTTTACTGAAGATTCTGTTGGAAAGCATCTTAAATGTTATCCACAATTTCTAAATATTTCACTAAGCACAGAAAAATGCCTCCGAATTGTATCTAAAAGATTTTGCGATTTGACTGCTATCAGCTATTACAGTTTCTGCATTACTGAAAATTCATGTTTTAACATTTTTGCACTCAAATATGTATACATTCAAACATGGTTTTACCTACATGCATATGATTAATCAAAAAAAATTATTAGTTGACAAGGTTGCTTACAATAAGGGATGCTCCTGGTGGTGTGTTATTTATTAAAAAACTTCTAACATACATACAAGCTTTTAACTCATAAATTAGTATTGCCTTCAAGTTGGATAAATCGAGAATTTTTTTAATAAAGATTTTATCAATGCGTTGTTACAGTACAACAATCTGCATACCATGTCTGCAACAGACAAACAGAACTATGTAGAATGGGCACACATTGCAGAAAAAGCTGAGCGTTTTGATGATGCAGTTTCAGCAATGAAATCTGCTGTAGAAACAGGAGAAGCATTGAGTTATGAAGAAATGCTTACTCTAGGATATGTCTACAAGACTGCTTTAAGAACCAGAAGATATTCATGGATGATCATTTCATCGATCAACGAAGGGGTTGAGGATCCTGAAAACAAATCACAACTTGCCGAAGAATATCAAGAAGAAATAGAAGCAGAAATAAAAACACTCTGTGCTGATGTATTAGTATGTTCATTCTCATTTTCTATAATTAATTAATTAATAAGCCTAGATGAGTATAACATATGTACAAAAAGATAACTTTTCTTGTAGCATCTCCTTGATATGTACTTGCTTTCTAATGCTACTACTGCAGCAGCTAAAGTATTCTACCTAAAAATGAATGGTGATTACTGCAGATATTTAGCAGAAATCTCTAAAGGACAACTAAAGACTGGTATGTAACATTTAGTTAAGTTTGGCTAATAGATAAACATACACTGACAAAATGTCAACATATTTGATTTACTTCCAGAAATGGTACGTAAGGCACATGTAGCATATCAAGATGGTCTTGATGCTTCACTGGACGAACTGCCACCATTTCATCATATCAGACTGGGACTCGCACTTAATTATTCTGTTTTCTATCATGACATATTACAACAAAAAGAAGAAGCTAAATGTTTAGCAACAGAGGTTAATATTAATTTTTTATAATTGTAAAATTATATCTACTTATTATATTGCAAATAAGATAATGCACCTTCAAATTAATTTATGTTATACCTATCGTTAAAAATACACTGAAATTAAAGGTCTATCAACATTCCATTTGAAGTACTTATATTTATATTTTTTGTAGGCAATAACCGCAGCAGGAATCACTGAAGATTCCGTGGTTGATGATCAATTTAGGGACCCTAAACCTATAGTACTCCTGATCCGTCTTAACCTAATAACATGGGCAGCTGATGCTTTACAGGTACAATGTAAAATTTTATAATATCTTGTGTTATTGATATTCTGAATATGCTTATATAACTGTTATTTACCTTATTTGATTTCAGGAGGAAAACTCTCAAGCAGAATCAGAATGTGATCTAGCTATTTATTAATAAAGTTTACAATATTACTTGCTTTTGGTTTCAAAATTTTCTGTGATTAATTATTATCTTCTAATTGTAAGTTGCAGAGTTTATTTTTATTTATTATTTGTTACAAATTTCAGGTTAACAAAATTATGCGATAATATTTAAAAATAGTTTTGCATAATGTATTTAAATATTTTTAAAATGCTCATATCAGAGTATACATCCTTTTATTTTAGATGATAAATTCGGGAAATATTTATTTGGAAATTACCTGTACTTTGAGTTGTATGAATATAGATTATATAAAATGAATTTGTATCAGTAATGTTTACTTATTTTATGTATTTTCAGATTTGTCAAAATTATGTTGAATTACTTTAATGTCGTTTCACTAAAATACAGATATACAATAACCTAGAAAGAATATTTTTTGTAGTCTGGTTTTTATTGATGAATGTAATTGCACTACATAATACAAATTTTCAATAGCAACTTTTTAAAAAGTGGAGAAAGAAGTAATAGTTTTCTGTTATTAATCTTAACTTTTATAAATGGGATCTTTTATAGAGTTGCACCTTGTTAAGTTGTCACCTGCAATCCCAATTACAGGACAATAATAAATTCAAAAAGTTTAAATGGCATACGTTTAAGTAAAGTAAGAAATTCCAATAGCAGAAGGTAATTAGTAGAATGTCTTATCACTGTCTTACTTTAAAATTACACTATTTAGACAACTTGCACTTATTATCCTACAATTGGGATTGCAACTTATACAGCCGGTATGCAAAAATCTTAAAAATTTAAGATTCTGTAAAAATATATTCACCAGGTTCTAAAAGGATGCACATATTTCACGAAGTTCTTTACAAAAATTGAGATCAGGTTCAGAGATTGTTTGTTAAACACATTCCCAATATATAAACACAAAGAAATAACAATAATTCCAACTTGGGATCATGAGCTTTGGGCCCATATAGCATGAAGGTAAAATTGACTGAGACTTCATCATTGCGTGTATTACATGCATATCTTGACGTCAAATGCGCTGTATGTAATGATGCCTCATTTCAATGATGAAATTCCAGTCAATTTTAATGTCAAATCTACCCTCGTGTCATTCGGGACTTAGAAAAATTGACGCCGAATATTTTTATAATCTTCTATAAAGCAGGGCTAATCCATTTCGTTATTGCTAAATTCATCTAAGGCGAACGTTTCTTCAATACCAAGATAAATATTTATTTTTAACAAAAAATATAAAATTGAGATCTAGGTTGGGCTAGTTGCTTTTACAAGTTTATGTTTTAGCATAGTAAAGATATGCACATAATAGCATTATGAAGCTGTACTAAACAATCAAATGAGATTCGAGAAGATGGGGTATATTTGTATAAAATGAAGCAAATTGCACGAGCCAATTTTTTTTAAAGCTAAGATGTGGACCTTATTTTTGTTGTATTGTTCAACCTATATGAATTTTCGAGTTTACTCAACTCTTGAGATCCATTGGGATTTTTAGACCAGTCAAGTTTTTTGGACCGAATGGAATTTTCAAACCGATTGACCCTTTTCTCATTAAATCTTGCTTCTGTTTAAATGCCCAAATGCAATGCTGATCCATTTTGGTAGTTTTGAAATGTTATTATGGGCCAAATTATTAAATCGTATCACTACGCAGCCCGGATCAAAGCTTGAGCTAAAACTGAATTGAATTTTACTTTTAAAGGGTTCAGAATTTTCAAGTTTAGGTTGTTCCGTTCAATTGAACTGAAGTTGATAATTTTGATTTAGTACATTTTTTGCTCAAAAGACTTATAAGTTTATGGTATTAAAAAAATTGGACACAAAAATATATGGCATAGTATTGGGGAGGATTGTCATAAGTTAGGCTTTTTCTCATTTAGGAAGATTTAAATTTGAATCAGTATTGATCTGATAGTGTTATGCGAAATAACCAATTACTGACTAATACGTGCATAACAATGGAATTATATAAGTAATTTAATTTGGAAGGCGTCCAGAGAAGTATTAGGAAGCAGGCGTGCAGACGAGTGACACAAACTGGAGAAAAGACAAGAATAAGGATGTTAACAAAAAAGGACAGAGGAAAAGATGACAAATTATGAAAAAGCAAGAAGAGAAGTGAAAAATGTGCACAATATTGTTTGGAAACATTAAATAGAGAACATAGAAGAAGCACCGATGCTAGAAGATATTCAACGAATAGTCAGCGAATTAAAAAAATTATACAAGCCCTGGTAATGATGAGATAGTGGCTGAACTAATAAAGTATTAGGGAATGTTATTAACAATCAAACTAAAAGAATATTAAAGCTAATATATCAGGTGCAGACTAAGCCAAGCACATGGAAAGACGTAGAAACATATTTAATAATTAAGAAAGATGATAATATGATATGTTCCAATTATTAAATGTGGTGTACAAGGCCCTAGCTAAAACAATTGTCTAAAGAATTAAAAGGTATGCCAACAGAAAAGTTGCAGAATATCAATATGGATCGGATCGATTAACAATGGATCAAATTTCTAGAGCAAGGCAAACGATGGAATATTCAGTAGTATGTACCTTTTATTGATTGTAAATACACTTATGATTCTATAGACAGAAGAAAGTTAATTAATACCATAGAAAATTTGAGAATACCAAACAAATTAATAGTTGTGATATTAGAAGAAACAAAGATGCAGGTGAGGTTGAGAAACATGTTATCTAAAAACAAACAGACAATTAAGGCAAGACCAGGAGTTGTCTTGACAAAAGACTTAGAAGAAAAGATGAAATGGGAACGAAAAGTGCTAAGAAGAATCTATGGTGGGAAGAGGGAAGATGGCTAAGAAAAACGAATCAAGAACTGAGAGAAATGGCGAAGTGGATGTAGTGACGAATATCAGAATGGCCCAACTAAGATGACTAGCTTATGTGAGTAGAATGGGGCAAGAGAGAATTGCAAGAAGAATACTAGAAGATGATTACAAGAACCAAGAAATAGAAGAAGACTATGTGAATGAAGATGGGTGTACAAGAATGGAAACAAAAAGTGAGAAATAGGATGGAGTGGAAAAAATATTGGAATCAGCTGAAGGCTTGGAGAGCTAGTGAATGGCATATACCGTGTGTCCGAAAAGTATGGAATATCCTATATATCTCAGTAAATATGCATTTTATGGAAAAATGTTTCCTATAAAAGTTGTTTAGTGTTTAGCTTTACATTACAGGGCAATACCAAATAACTATTTTTTAAAAATACAAAACCGCAACGAATAATGCTTCAATTTTTTTTAATGGGAAGGTATCCCTTTATTGTACTCATTTGATAGAGAATGTTTTTCTCTTTTCAATGATGTAAAACTTTGATACACTTGCATAAGTAAATTTTGATTAAAACGCAAAAAATTGTTTGAATAACGCTTAAAAGTTTATTTATTCATCTGTTACCTTTTCAGACGCGGTCTTTTAAATTTTCAATATCATCTAGTCACATTATGGTCGATGTGATACACTTTTGTTTGTTGCAACAATTGAATGCGTCGTGGAAATGTCAATTAATAACCGAACTGAAGCGAAAAGTTATTTGTTTAATTAATTTAAGCATTTTGATTAACGTGAGGATAACAAAGTTACAAAAATACGACTTGCTATGGATCATTTATCAGAAAAACATCGTATCAAAATTTTAATGATGCTGGGATATGGAGACAGAAGGAGAACACAGGAGGAAGTTTGCAATTTGTTTAATAACGTGCACCCCGAATACCATATTTCTCAGTCTACTGTAAGTAAAATTTTGCATAAATTTCATGAGACGGGTTCTGTCAAAGATCGTCCAAAAACGGGCAGACCTAAAGCTCTAAATAATGAACAACGTGAGAATATAATGTTGGCTGTCGTGGAAAATCCACATGTTTCTGTTCGACAAATTGCTCGTGAACATACTTTGAAGAAATCCACTGCACACAAAGTTCTAAGAAAGGAGAAGTGGCATCCGTATAAACCTTGTATAGTTCAAGAATTATTAGAAGATGATTTAGATTGAAGATTGCAATTTTGGGAAGAAATAATAATTTTCATAAAAATATCCTCTTCACTGATGAGGCAACGTTTTGTTTGAATGGTACCATTAACAAACAAAACACGCGCTACTGGTCTTCGCTAAATCCTGGCTGGTATGTAGAAGGGCACGCCCAATATCAGCAGAAAGTCAATGTCTGGGCAGGAATTATTGGAACCCAAATTTCGGGACCTTTTTTTATAGAACATAATTTAACAGCGGATGTTTATCTAGATTTTTTAAGATTTGACTTAGTTCCTGCTTTAGCTGTTCTATTTCCTAATGAACTAGATCCAGATGTCCCCATAACAGAATATGGTTGCAACAAGACGGGGCTCCTCCTCATTTCGGAATTAATGTCCGACAGTTTCGTGATAATACTTTCCCTTATCGATGGATAGGCAGAAGAGGTGCAGTAGAATGGCCAGCTCGCTCGCCGGATTTAAGTCCACTTGATTTTTTTTCCGTGGGGCCATCTTAAAAATAAGATTTATGTCGATATGCCCGAAGATATTGAAACTCTAAAAGACCGTATTAGAACAGAGATTAGAGCTATCACACCAGAAACGGTTCAAAATGCAGTGAACGAATTTGAAAGACGACTTTATCATTGCCAAGCTGTAATTGGTGCACACTACGAACACTTTCTATGAACTGTAGAGTGTAGTTATACAAAATTTTCAATTCGTAACAGATGAATATTGAAATAAACTTTTAAACAATTTTTTGCGTTTTAATCAAAATTTACTTATGCAAGTGTATCAAAGTTTTACATCATTGAAAAGAGAAAAACATTCTCTATCAAATGAGTACAATAAAGGGATACCTTTCCATTAAAAAAAAATTGAAGCATTATTCGTTGCGCTTTTGTTTTTTTAAAAAATAATTATTTGGTATTGCCCTGTAATGTAGAATTAAACACTAAATAACTTTTATAGGAAACATTTTTCCATAAAATGCGTATTTACTGAGATATATAGGATATTCCATACTTTTCGGACACACTGTATACGTAGGGTTCTGTAGAATAACCATTTACTCTACATACCGTTTATTACAAAGAATTTCGATTATATAGGACAGCAATAGGTGCAATTTAAAGTAAAACAATGATAAAAACATTCTACTACTCACCATCTGCTCGTTTTTAAAATACGAGCCGGTATAAATATCATCTGTTCCTACAATCCAATTTCGATAAATTGTAAAATTTTAAATGTACATGTTCGTGTTATTTGTTTGACTACGACATTTCTTTTGTGTTGCATGTTTGTTACTCACTTTTATAAAATTCTCCAATAAGATTGACATAAGTATACATCTGTGTGATTAAGGTACGATTTCAAAGATCATTCTAATTGTAATTTTCGAAGAATTCTTGGGAAGGACTCTTAACAAAGCACGCTTAGCAAAGTTTTATTAAAGATAGTGCTGCTTTTTATCTTTAGTAAAAGGAATATCAAAAATTACAATTTTCAAAATGTTAATTTCTAAAGCTGGATACTTTTGTTTTCTTGCGTACTTTATTGCCTAATAATAACAGTTAATAGCTTTTTTGTTTTTTTTTCTAGTAAATCATCTAATTGCTTTTGGAAAAATGGACAATGTTTCTTCCAATCCACCTTCATATCGTGTTGCTCATTACAGAGTATATAACAAAATCGTTTGCGAAGGAAAGAGAACTACGGAAGATGCAGAAACCGCCATACATAAATATTTGAACGATAATAACGTCCCGGTGAATAGATTAAAACAACTACGTCTTCACTCATGCCTTATTGATACTTTGAGACCTGAGTTTTTCGAGAAAATGGACCATCTAGAAACAGTGTCGATAACATTTTGTAAAATTAATAAATTATCCTTTTGCATATTCGAACCGCTATTGGCTTTAAAAGAAATTTTTATTTCATTTTGTGAAATAAACAATATCGATATAAATGCGCTGAATATGGTTTTAGATGCAAATGTTTTTCAAAATAGAACTGATAATTTTTGTGAAAGAGCATTTGGTAATTTGACTACACTTATACAACTGAAACTATATTGTAATCGAATTAAAGATTCGGATTATAAATTATTTCAAGAAGACAATTTTTCTTTACATTTATTGTGGTTACATGAAAACCAAATAAAATTACTACCCGATAATGTTTTTGAAAAACTTTGGTATTTGAGAGCTTTGGGGTCAAGCGATTGCCGGATCAACAGTATCGAACGGGATTCTCTAGTAGGTATGAGAAATTTAGAAGAATTAACGTTGTACAGTAATTTAATTGTAAATGCATCAAGTGAGATATCTAGTCAGTTAGTGAATCTTACATCCCTTGATTTAAGCAGGAATAATATCGAAAATTTAAAATCTGATTATTTTATGGGCTTGAATAATCTGATTCATTTAAATTTAACTAAAAATAAAATTAAAATCGTGCCGAGTAATTTATTCAAATATACTGTACAGCTTCAACATTTAAATTTAAGTTATAATAGTATCGATCGTATATATTCCGAAGCGTTTAGAGGTTTACAAAGTTTGTCGGTAATTAATTTAAGTAACAACGCCATTAAGATTTTACCATCTCGGTTATTTAAGAATAATACCCAATCAACGATTATTGACTTAGAAAACAATCAGATTTGTCACATACGAAATGAATCTTTCGGAGAATTGGGGTGTTTAAGAGAACTTAATTTAAAAAACAATAAAATAAGATCAATTGAGCCATTTTCTTTTAAGTTCCTTAAATCCCTTTACATTTTAAATCTTGCATATAATAAAATCTGTTTTCTAGATGCTAAATTATTTTTAAAATTGTATCATTTGCAATATCTATTACTTAATAACAATAAGATAAACAAGCTTCCGCTCCACGTATTTAACAGTCTTTATTCTCTCAAAACTCTGAATCTTCAGCACAATCACTTAAAAAATATAAAAAGAGGAATTTTTGATAATTTAATAAATTTGAAGAAAATATGTATATGCAATAATAATATTGACTTTATACAACCGGGCGCTTTTAAAAAATTGTATCAAGTCAATTCATTTTCTCTTGATAACAATTGCTTAGAAGAAATAGAATTAAAAGCATTTCAAGGATTAACTGGAGTAGATAATTTAAGCATAAGTCATAATCCCCTAAATAATCTAAAAGACGGTCTCTTTGATACTGTACCGTTGATAAAAGTGTTACTTTTGACCCATAACACTATAGAAGAGTTATCTTACATAAATTTTCAGAAATTAAAGAGATTAGATCGCCTTTACATACAAAATACTAATTTGCATACTTTGAAAGAGGCTAGTTTTACTGATATGGAAAATCTGACATGGTTAGGTTTATCAGACAACAACATTGACTGTATCGAAACGCACGCTTTTAAAGGTCTTAAGAAATTAGAAAGACTTGATCTGTGTGGGAATCGGTTAACCTATATAAGGGAAGAAACATTTCTAGGATTATGCAAGTTATGGTTTTTAAAATTGAATAGAAACCAACTGGAGAACATAGAAGAAGCAACTTTTGGAAACTGCTTGGAATTAAAACAATTGTATTTGTCTGAAAATAATATTCGAATTTTACCATCTCGTATATTTAATTCTATAAAGAATCTTAAGATATTAGACCTTTCTAAAAACAAATTGGAAGAATTAGCTGCAAAAATGTTTGGAAATTTGTCTAATTTAACATATTTATATTTAAATGAAAATAACATAAAAACAATACCACCTGATGCATTCTATGGTTTAGGCTCGCTAAGGCAATTATATCTGAATAACAACGATATAAGCTATGTAGAATTTTTTGCCTTAAGAGGCCTAAAAGAACCGCTTTACCTTAATTTGAGTAACAACAAGATTGATACCCTAAATATCAAAATTTTCGATGATTTTACATCTACGTCTTATTTTAAGCTAGATGGTAATCCATTACCAGAAGAATTCTTAACGAGATTTAAGGAAAGGTATTCCACACCACGACGATCGTGGTATCCACGCTTTGGATTATTTTAGTTTAATAAAGAAAATAGTAAATTATGTACATTTACTGTTTTACACTTTGTAAATAAAATGTTACGAATAATAATATTGAATAAAAGTACAGCCTTATTATTTGAAAACAAACGCCAACTATTTTAGTTAAGCAATAATATTTTTTCGGTTTAGGTATGACATCGTTATATTCATAAATTATTTTGATCGCATATCATTTTGTTTGCTTACTTTGGAAACTGTGAATCTGCACTAATTTTTACAATTGCATATTTTGGATTATCTAACTATATATCAAAATAATTCGGTCATCTAGAAGTGTCTACATCCGACGCGATATTTGAAAACATAGGTTCGAGTCCTGTCCAACCTAGAAATTCTTCAATAAGATTTGAAAAGAATTGTACAAAACTTCACTAATAGCAAATTAATGTTAATGAATGTTCAGAGTGAGAAACTCTTAATTTTTTCTAGAAAAGGAACAATTTATTCTGGGTTCACTTCTGAAGGTCAAGTTTACGTAAAACTACAGTCCAGAACAATTATTTTTCAAACTGTGCTATGCAAAAGCAATGGCAATGTTTAATAAATTTCTGTATTAAAAGCACAAGCATCTTCTTGCCTATGCGATCTCATATTAAGAGTCGCCAAGAAGTAAGAAAACACTACACATTTCCACAATGTTTTAAAGGTGCTGCTAAGTGGTTGCTAGGAATTTTGCGTGAAGTCTTGTGTACTAATGACTGTATAGTGATATATGCGACCAGTACCATAAAAAGTAAATTTCACATTTTAATTGTTTTGAAGTTATACAAAATAAATAAAATTACGCTATATACCTACATTTGAACAAATTAGACAAGACTTAGAAATAGTGATAACGACACATAGTTTATTAAAAAATCCTAGAATTTTATTTTGACTGTATGATGTTCACGACCTTTTTGTAGGAAGGTTGGTCATGTACAATTTCGGAGTACCAAAATAAACATGTTGCCAAAAGTATCTTTTTTACATAATTACTGCTCTAACGATCAACAAGAAAACAGCAAATCTAGATATTTCTTTTTGTCAATTTCCATGGGCAATGCATGCATCTGAACTAAAAATTGAAATGGGGGGGTTAGAAATGTTTGCCCGATTTACTAAGATAAAGTTGTCAAACCGGTTAACAGCATCTTTTTGAGATACGAAACTGAAATTTAGAATATACAAATTAGATTTTAACTTGCATGTTTTCCATGGTTACCTTTCGGGTTCACACGTAGTCTCCTAAGTACGGTATCGGTACAACCGTCTTCTAATCTAAAAATTAGTCTATCAAAACCAAGACTGAATGTCATCAACCATTGCTACGAGGTGTCAACGGAAGTAAAACACCCATATCTTTCTTATTATTTATTAAAATAAAAAATAAAACTTGGCAGGTTTAATACAGTCATTAATAACCATTGTCCGGCGCTATTTCCAGTGTTCTGTTACTTCTGGTTTAACAAAAAATAATGTCAACGTTGTAATTTTAAATAAAACATCCTGTATATTTGGAATTAGAAATAAGTATGACACAATGACAGCAGTAATCAGACTTGCGCGCTGCTAGCATCGAAAAAATCGCTTTTAAGTGTTTGTTAAGATTCTCGGGCCCTAGGATAAGTCTCAGCATTGCTAACAAATGCATCTCAGTTTACCCTTGGTGACAGCGATTGCACTCACGGTTGCCGCCCAGCCAGTACGACCGGTAACTTGACGACGAAACCGGTCACCAATTAAAGAAAAAACCAGTAAATCGCCGAGCTGCCACCAAAGTAATCACATCAGCAATTGTCGGGTTTTTTAGTTTTCTGGGCGGGTTTTAGTGATCAGAATGTCAAAGCGGCGACAAACTGTCGGTGGAAGGAGAAGTTCGAGAAGGAGACACCCCCTTGTAAAAACTACTTAAATCCAGACATGTGACGTCGTTGCTGCCTCTTCTGTGAATAGGCCAGTATTGCGATGTATGTATGCTACAACGTTCAAACGCCGCCGAAGGCAGATTTCTCTGACTGAACTCCTCTTCGGCCAGATGGAAGCGTTTTCGTGGTGTGAGTCCGAAAACCGGAAGTGCAGGAAGATGTCTGGCAGATGGTATAGGTGCGGCAGCTCTGGATGTGAGTTGATGTTCCCCGGCTGGCGGTGGTGTTACTCGATGTGGAGGTGGTGCTGCGTCCGGCGAGGTTAGCGTCGAAGTGGTTGGTGGTACGTGTCGTTCTGGAAAGCAGGTTGTGGTTGGATTGTTTATGTGGAAGATAATGATTCAGGTGATGATATAGGAATAGGAATAGTGGGGGGACGCAAACAGTTTTTCTCAAAACCACATCTCCTGCAGTTCGCGCTATGAGGATTTAGAGGAAATTGAAGATGAGTTGGGATGATTATCGTGATCGTGTTGACAGACGAGAGGAGAAGAAGGCAGCGGTAGAGTAGTCAGGCCCGAAGTGCATCAAGCTCGGATACCTGACTGTGGGATGTGGGTTGGTCACTGTCTATACCCAGCTAGTAAACAGATCTAATGATCTAACGTCCTCCCGTTAACACAGGAATCTAGCTAGTCGGTGGCGGAGCTGCCGTACGCTTCTGCCCTCGGACATTTCCCTCGCTACTGGACTACCTCGCTCCGCAGACCACATCGGAATGTCGTATTTTATTACCATCATTACTAGCATTACTGCAGAGACTATAAACGAATTATTGCTCTTTGAAGTTCTTATAATCGTGTCAAAACTAATTTTGAAATAATCTTTAATAATGGTAATGTCCAGGAGTAGTCAGCAAGTGGTAGCATTTTCATTACAAACTTCCTGGACGGTTGAGAGCAACCATCGGTGATTCGTTTGTTATCGGCATTGCAATCAACGTTTTTACAAGTTCTTTCGTATTCTACTGCCCTTTGTATCTGAGATTAGATAAGTTATTGCACGTAATTTAAAGCAAATTGCATGTACAAATTCCATAAAAAAATGCATCCAAAAGTATTACACAATATGTCCAAGTTATATCCAAAAAACGTTCAAATTATGTCCAAAGGTCGTCCAAATTATATCCAAAGATCGTCCAGATTATGTCCAAACATCGTCCGAAGTATGTCGAAAAATCGTCCAAATTATGTCCAAGCATCGTCCGAATTATGCCCAAAAATCGTCCAAACTATGTCTAAGAATCGTCCGAATTATGTTCAAATTACGTACAAAAAATGTACAAATTACGTCCAGTAACGGACGTCAGTAAAATATCCAAAGTTGTGACAAATGTACGTCCTCTGGACATCCATTGGACGTCCGTCAGTCAAAAGTTGGACGTCCACTGGACAACCGTCCGCCGAAATTTGGACATTCAAAACACGTCCATAGGATGTCCGTGTGCTATATGGGTAATTAAAGGAAAAATAGAGAAAATACCAAAAGAAAATTTTACTTTAACAAAAAAGCTAAGGAATTTCCTTTTCTTCAACTACCCAACATTAAGCAACGGAAGCAGCACCTGTTATAGTTGACCAGGAAAACACACAAAAGAATAAGAATGCAGCCAAAACTAAAATAAAGCAAAAGAAATTAAACCATCACTTGACAAAAAATTAAAATTTAACTTTTACTTAGACTTGTTTATCAACTTGGTCATGTAATGCTGAATTTTCATTTACTGTATTTACTTATAGGGTATAACACTTACAAATGATAAAGTGAACCAAACTGATATTTTTGTTATTTGAGATGTGAAGAAAACAGTTACTACATAAAATGATTGGAATAAACTTAGCTATTAAATTCCATTATCTGCTCATTTCCTGAACTTGCGTTTTTGTTGGAAATTACGTCAACTGTTTAATTTTAATCATCCTGCATATTTTAATAGATTATTGCTTCTCGTTTGCTGCTGATTTTAACCAAGTAGTATTATACTAATCCAAAGCCACAATCTGGTTGAAATCACCAGCAAATAAACAGTGCTAATCTTTTAACATATACAGAGTCGTTCATCCATTTAGAATTAAAAGCTAATGACATTTCTGGCAAAATTGGAAGTTCAGTACATGAGCAGATAAGAGAATGTGGTAGTTAAGTGTGTCCTCATTATTTTTTTGTAATAACCATACTTATCACAGTATTCGTTACACCTTGTATATTATGAACTAATCATATCTTCTATACTGTCTTACCCTAAAAGTAATTTTTCTGTTGAGATTTCTAAAATTAAAATGATAGATACTTGGCATAAAGTTTGCCATTTTGAAAATGAAAAATTTTTTTGATTCTGACTATATTTCTTGTAATAGAATTTAATTATTGTGAAGAATAAAGGTTTTTCTTAGCAACTAACTTCTTTATTTAAAGAACATTTTTATAAAATCAAAAATAAACCAAATATTTCAAGTAAACCATTTAAGATGCCAGTTTACACAGAATGTTTACAGGTTGTTGGAAGTAAAAGTTAACAGACCCGTTTTCAATTTCCAATTTGTCCAATATAATATTTAAAGAGCCCTAAAACAGTTTTATGAGAAAATTTCATTTGTTTGTTGTATTATCAAGTTTGATTCATAGACCACAGTAGTCAAGACATCGAATGATAAAAAAGTTTGTAAAGAGTAACTTTAATGTTGAGATTGTAATTATTAAGTCTCTAGACCTATAATCATTTATACCCACAAACATTGAAAATAAAATACTCATTACATAAGAATGCTTAGACTATGCATTAGAATAACAACATTCTAAGCATCTTTCTGTTATGTTCATTTCATTTTTAATGATTGCGACTGAACATATTTCTATTCAAAGCAGCTACAAACTTAAATCTGTTTAAGATGTTTCAAATGTCTAAAAGGGTTAATTCAACACATTAACAGGTTATTGTTGACATTAACCATCAGTGATTCGTTTGCTACTAGCATTGCAGATAGCATTTTTAAGTGTTTTTGTATTCTATTTGAAGTTAGAATAAGTTTGTTACATTTGAATTTGATGTTTATGTAAAGAAAAGTAGGTAGTTCCTCAAATTCATGATGGATATTAATATAATATTATATAATACATCAAACGATTACTGGCAGCGCATAATTATGGCTGCTGGCAGGCTGTTCGTGTACTGTTCCTAGACACAACCAATATGTGAACTAGTATTCTTATACAGGGTGTCCCACGACTCGACTGCCATAGGTTAAAGGTGTATTCCTTAGGTAATTTCAAGTCGAAAATACTAATACATTTATGTCCGAAACTCACTAGTAAAGGAGTTATAGGGGATAGCATTTTCCATACAACAAACGGTTTGGTTAATTATTATGCATCGTTATTGTTTAAAAATTTATGCAGGAAGTAGGCTGGTGAATAGTTTTGTCGCATTGTCATTACAATTGATTCTCGTTTGACGTTTATCTTGCATTATTTTTGCCAATTTAACGTTTAGTAATAGCTACATTTTCAAATGAAGACTATGCCGATATTCATTTTATTTATGAATACTGTGATGGAAATGCAAGAGCGATAGTGGAGGTTTTGAACAATTAATGTAAATAAACATATTTTTTATTAATAAAACACAATGTTATGCTAAATTCTTTTAAATTTAATATCGCCCATCCATCACAGTATCCATAAATAGTGTAGCATATTCATGATTTGAAAATATAGCCATTAGCAAACGTTAAAATGGCAAAAATAATGCAAGATAAACGTCAAACAAGAATCTAATGACAATATGACAAAACTATTCACCAGCCTGCTTCCTGTATTAATTTTAAACAATAATAATGCATAATAATTAACCAAACCATTTCTTTATGGAAAATGCTATCGCCTATAACTCCTTTACTATTGAGTTTTGGACATATATGTATTAGGTATTTTCGACTTGAAATTACCCAAGGAACACACCTTTAAGCAATGGCAGTAGAGTCACAGGACACCCTGTATATTAAATAATGTATGTGCAATACAAGATGGTTAAATAAAAGAAATAATTAAGGGCCTATTATTTGATTGTTTATAAATCAATTACATTAGAATCTGAAGAACTAAAAAAGCCTGAAGGCTCATTTACAACCACTTCAAAGGCAGCGTAATTTAGAGTCCAATTCTAAATTGGGCCAATGCATCAATTTTCGTTATTTATAATTACAACTTCAAGAATGAATTTCTGCAATGCCATCTCTTAGAATATTATTACAAATAGAGTTTTAATTCGCTAGCTTTCGTTATTACTGACTTAGCCCTTTGATGTTATTTAAGTTATGTTTATGTAGAATTGGATGTACCCAGTATCTTCTTGTTTTGCTTTGGTTGGTTTTAGATTACCAATGTGGCATTGCCTTTTTAACACCAACACACAAGCTAAATTACCCAATAAGGCAACTAAAACTTTTAACAAAATTTATCTTTTCAAATTAGTTAAAAATACAAGAAATATCGTACCCACAAAAGGACAAAACCTCCATGTAGTAGGCTTTGATCTGACAAGAATATGTAAATACACAGAATGTCTCTAAAACATGGTAGGCTGTTTGAAATGCAAGCTCTACACATTACAGCATTTAATAAAGTAACTCCAGGTAGCAATTGCTAATATCTAAGCAGCAGTTAAGATTAATGCTATAAACTTTTCTGAGATGATTACAAAAGATTTCATTGAAATACACAATCTAAAGCTTTTTTATTTTCTAAACTTAAATACAAAAGGAGATACATTTAGACCTTTGCAAACATACAAATAATCTTAGACTTGCTTCAGTATTCACATACATAGTTATTACTTGAATTGGTACAAGGACAAATTCATTTAATACCATCAAAACACAACAAAGTTTAACTTAGATATGAAAAGAAAATATCCATACGAGATATACAATTACAGTTGAAAATTCACCTAGGATCAAAAAGGAAGAAAAAAAACTCATTATTCATATTTATCTGACTAGTCATCATCATCATCATGATCATCATCATCATCATCTTCTTCTTCTTCTTCTTCTTCTCCTATTTCTTCTAAGCACATCACGTTTTCCTATTTAAAAAATAAAAATATTTGTAAAGTTTAATATTTAATTTCAATGTACTAATAAATGTAACAATAAGAAATGTTACCTTATGTGTTTAAAAACTATTAGTGATTGATTACTTACATCTTCTGAATCAGATTCCAAAGATAGATAACATTCTAAGGTTTGTAGGATCAAATCGGACATTGTATGTAAGTTGAAGTTACTCTTCAGAAATTTTTTTTCTGCTCGTTCAATGGCCTACATTTCAACATAATAACTTTGGCATTAACACATAATAATCGATTCACATTCACTAAAATTTACCAACAGTGCTGTATTTATTGATTTTTCATTTAAAAATTAGTTTCAGCACACTAGTAGCTTACCTCATAAATTATATGAATCAACTTACAAATTTCTTTGGTTAACAAAGGATACACTTCATAGTTAAGGATTCCATAATATTTATCAACAAATGATTTTAAAATATCAACTTAGTAAAACAGCATCAACACTATTGGCAGATTTCGGGACTGTGAAAACATAATAACTAGTGATGGGTATAATCAAATAATTATGTGTTTATCTTGAGATATTTAAAAAAATCATTCAGACAACTCATTTATTAATCATTCCTTACTATTCAAATAGCTGATATAGTACTACAGTAAAATACTAATTTATTTAGCCTGCAATAATTTTGAATTAAATTTGCTTATAGTTGGTTCGCTGATATTTCTTTCTTGTTCAATAATGTAGCTTTTCTATATGTACATATTTAGGAAATGTAACAAAATGAGATCACTAACAAGAAACATTACCCAAGTATCTCTCTCCAATTTTGATGATTCTCATGAATGTAGTAAAGAATCGAAATCTAAGAAACATGTTATTTCTTCTAGCTGCTAAAAAATGGTTTTAGTGGTTGAGAACAATCTACAAAGTTAGAAGCACTTATCCATTTTAAATAAAACCAACGTGAAAACACTTTTAACAATGAGCAATGAAAAAGGCTTTTCATTAAAGGTATTAAATAAAAATCATGGAGTTGAACCACCCTGAAACATCTTTTGAAACCTCTATAAAAATCAACAATACTACAAATTTTATTAAAAAGGCAGTTGTATGAAAGAGTAATTCAAAATTAAGTGTACCTTTTTTTTTTTTTCATCAATAATGCTATACAGTCATATAAGATAGAAATTCTTCACAAACATCTCACTATTTAACAGCAAGAGTCAAGATTGTGAAGACACTGCAGCATACTTGTCCGCAATCCTTCACAGTCTAGTAAACTACCCCCTCAAATATGCGATTTTTTAGAAGTATGGAGCAATAGAGGTTTGAGATCTTAAAGCCTATATGGATAGTGAAAGTGGCAAAATAACTTTTAGTTCACATGTTGGCTGATAGCAAACGGAAACAAAAAACACCCTCTTCACTATATTATCAAAGGCAAATTTATTGGATGTTTATTGATGTATAGAGAAGAAAAAATTTATTTTCTTCGTATATTTATGAAAAATCACCATTGAAGCAGTAACAACCCTGTCGATAATTTGATATATACAGAATGTTACAGAAAAACTATTACTCTGATTATTTGTAAATTACCTTGCCTTTTCATTAACCTAGTATGAATTTACATAAATTAACAGAAATATGAAATGCTGAAGTAAGTTTTAATGAAGCCAGAGCTGTGCAATGGGGGAGTGTAGTTTTTGAACCCCCCAAACACTACCCTCTAAATGCTTCTATGTGAAACTGCACAATCACTGCCTCACAAGCTCAACTTTGCGGGGTTATCAATTCCTAAAATCGTTTTTAGCAGCTAGAAAAATTATGTGTTTCTTAGACTTCGATGCTTTACAACATACGTGAAAATCATAAAACTCGGAGAGATATTTGGGTGATGTTCCTTATTTACTATTCTTGTAATTTTGAACTAAAATTAAATTATTTATGCAAATATATCAAATTTAATTCAAAGTATTGCATATGGAGAGAAAATATTCAAAAACTACACTGTGGTTTAGGATACCTTTAAAAACTTGTATACCATTTGAAAAAGTATTTCAAACAAGTCATTTAATTATTTAAATCTCTCAATTATTATTAATTTCTTGATTAGTAAAAAATCATTTGATTATACCCATCACTAATAACAACCGAGATATATAACCTCTTTTGCCACTTCATAAGCATGCATTGGCAAACCCAAAACGTTTTTACAAAAAGTTGCCAAACTTAACATCAGTGCCAATCTGGTAGGATTTGTGGGACTTAGGTTCAATGACAGATGGAAACTTCCTTCATAGGCTTTCAGAGCTACATTTGACATCTCTGAAAGTAATATTAAATGTAATATTTGTTTATAACTTGCTAGATTTAAAGGAGCAGACATACACAAGATTCTAACTTAGTGGTCTTGAAGTATGCTTCACAAAGTCTTAAGATCTTGAAGGATCCTTTCAAGAGCAAAAAGGAAAGAAAGGATTATTTTGCATCTATGAAAATGTGTGCAAACTCTAGTTTTATTTACATACTTTGACAATTTACTTGTGTATGTTTTCTTCTTATTCTAATCAAACAGATTAATTATTACATACCCGTTTTAAAAGCTCCTTCGGAAATTCCAATTATTTGTATGGCAAATTCACTTCTCTGCCTAAGATAATGTACCTAATATGAAATTGATCTCATTATTATTATTATTATTATTATTATATCATCTAACACTGTAACATTTAAAACCAATTAAAAAAGACATAAAAATAAATGTACCATGCTCTCACGACAAAAGTCTGTTAAACATATTCCTGTTTCCTTGGGATGTTTCATGAACACTTGTCGCTGTTTGTAAGCATACTGAATCCACAAAGATCTAGCAGCTTTTGAAATAATGTTGAAAACTTCTTCCAATGCTTTCTGTTCTAAATCTTCTAGATTTACTGCACATAGTGTGGTTGATATCATTGCTGCTACTATATCTTTAAAACGTTTAGCATGTCTTGCAGTTTGAGATTTCCTCTTGACCACCACAACCGATGTAATTCGAGCATGTATGATAGATTTCTTCTTGCTTATCACAGTCATGATTAGTCAACTAGATATCTACAAATATGAGATTTACGACTTATATCATGTAAAATAAGCAAATTATAATTTAAACAGTAATCAAGCAGTATTTTCAATTCTACTGAAACAATTTATTCTGTATCAGTACATATTTCAAAAAGTATCCTTACTAAATCTTGTTGCTGCAAGTACTGAATAAGTTAATAAAAGGTAGACACTATTGTAGCTTTACTACTAGCAGATGAAAGCAGTCTTAACTTACCTTCAAATGGTTTCGTTCAGTTGTGCTTGTGTGCAGAATAACAAATCAGGAAGACAACACAGAACACATATAACAAATAGCCAAATTTACCTAGTCAAGTAGCCAAAATGGTCAACTTTATAAAATTAAATCTCACTATTCACTTTATGGCTTTATGGAAACTTCTAGAAAAAAATTAGGAAGGGAAGAATTAATGAGGTAAAAAAAGCACACATACGGTCAAAGCAGTGTACATACATAAATAAGTACCTGTACTTCCACCAAAATCTATTGTTGTTTTAAAATATCGCGGATAACCTTCAAGCTGATGAGGGAGTAATTCAGTTGTTTGTCACGAGATGTCTCGCCGACTAATAGTTTAAATGAGAGCTTTTATTTATGCAATAAGATGAAATTTGCACTACTAAAGCCAAGATTAACCAAAAATTGAAAACTGATATGCAGAAAATAGAAGAAATGACTACAACGCGTATTATACCATCTGGTGGTCACAAGTCACATTGCTCCCTCCTTGCAAATATATGAGTCTTTGCTAATTTCGTGCCATTTTGAGAGGGCAAGTACTTATTTAACTACCCGCCAAAATTCAGAATTTACGCTAGCCTATTTAAAAAGAAAATGATTAAAATACTTTTTTAATTCGGCCAATTTTGTAACTTTAAAATTGTCAGAACTTACACCAATTGCAAAATAAAATATCGAGGCCAAAAACCCCTTGAAGTCAGCCAAATCTAGTAACACTGAAGCCCAATTAAAACTTGCCTCTCCCAGGTCTAGAATTGCGAGCATGAGCACAAGTGAAATAATCCGTCATCGAAGTTAGAAGCCTAGGTGGTATTTCAAAAACAGTAATTTGCAAAGCACTACTGGTCTAATTATAATACCAGTGAGCAATATCGAGATAAGTTTCGATTGTTTGCTTAAAACATTTTCAATCAATTTGATATTCTTCTGTAATACTTTCTAAGAATTTCTTTCCAATGATTTAGTCTGTTTCGTTAGTGATATTCTTACACAATTAAAAGACGTCATTCAGTTTTGTGTAATTGATTACACCATACTACACTACACTCGCGCGTACTTTTACGATTTGCCACTATTCCTTGAGTCAGACTAAGACAATTATACATGATGCATTCAGTACAATACCTATATAAGTATGTTAATGGAGAAATACAGCTACAGAGTGATTGTTAATGAGTGAGGATGGTTTGAATTTGGCGCCGAAGTTGTTCACGTGGTAAGTTGGCTATAGTGTGTAAGCGTTCAGGGTCAGTCGGGAGCAGTGTTGCCAGATGTATGCTATAAAATCTGAATAAAAAAAATAAAATGAGTCCTTATCGTGTTAAAAATAACACTAAAGTGATAAATCTGGCAACACACATCCAACATCCCACGTGAAAAACTTCGGCGCGAAATTCAAACCATCCTCACTCATTAACAATCACTCTGTATAATAATAAAAATTACATGAAATGAGTTTATTTTATTTCATAACTCATCTATTGAAAAGAACTAATTCAAATCTGTCTGTTGCTGATTTAGAGCAAGTCACAGTGAACGTTTTGTAGTATTGTTCATGTTAAGTCGCACAATAAACGTTGATTTTACAAATTAGAAGTGCAGGATCAATTTGCTGCCCCGAAGCGGACAGCTTAAGACATGCACACGAAATTCCCTCCTGTATGCAGAACGTCCACAAAGTTTCAACTGTAGCCCATGAGTCGGGCATGCACACTGCAAATTGTTCTTGTCAATTTCCATTTATGGAAAAAATTTTTACGTTAAGGATTTTAAGTGTATTTAGATGAAAATTTCTATTTCTGGCTGCATAATTTATGGTGTGCACAATTTAATCAAATATGTTCAGGTAACAAACTAGTAAGTTTCTTTATTTTACTAAAATTAACAGTAATAAAAGGTACTGTTACAATAAATGTTGAAATTGATCTCCGTTGTTTTGAAGGTATAATGCAACACGTTTTTACATTTCATTTGAAACATGCACTAAACATTCGAGTGTTATTTCAACACAAGCTGCTGTTACGGTGTCCATTAATTCTTGTATTGTTGATAAATGCAATAGTAATAATAATAAATCTTTTTAAAAATAAAATTGAGTTTAACTTGACAGTTCATGATAAATAAATGAATTTCAAAAGGTATGTATTTATCAAAGAAATGACTGCTAAAAGCCACAGCTTTCTTGATAGGAAATTCAAATGATCGCTCAACTAACTTTACAGTGTTTTACGATAGAAAAAGAACAAAAGGCAAAATATTTAACCAACATTGTATATTTCCTTTCTTACTATTTCTCTCTCTGATCCAGTACATTCTGCATCTTGTAATATTGTGAGTTAGGTGTTATTAGTTGTTTTAGAAATATCAACTAGTTTTGTATTTATTCTTTAGTGTCTATGTCACTGTAAGTTGTAAAATTGCTTTTTTAAGTTTTTATTCAGTACTACTGAAAAATAAATAAATCTCTATTTTCTTGAAGACAGTATCCCAGTATCTTTTTTTTGTAGTAGAATCCATTATTTTACAAATTTTATTCATTCTAGAACTTTGATTATTTGCAAGAGGCCTTTCGTGACTACAGTCCATCGTATCGGTACTCCTTTGGGCCAATCCATCCCTGTCTGTGTTCCTCTTATGACAAATAAGAAGACGTTTTGTGTTCTTTTTCTGACTAATGCAAAAATCGTTTGTTGCTAGAGTGACAATGGCACAATTGTGATACTCTAAAAATCTGAGGATCTTAAAACATCAATATGATTTGCACCCTCTCCTGTGTCGGATCCTATCCCACCACTTTCTATCTAAAAATGTAATTAAATTTAAAACTAGATTCTTGTGCTTTGCTAATCAATTTTGTAAATTATAATATTGGTTACAATAAAGTCAAAATAGACAGAAATAATAATTAATAATAGCGCATTTGCGATTGTTTGTTAGTACAGTTTATTAACATAGATTACAACAAACGATGCCTCTATGTTGTTTATAAAACAGTGACTCGATTGGACAAAACTATATTATACACAACTTTGAATACTAAATACGCACTTTCTTCAAAGGATTCTTTAAGTAAATAATCGAATACGATTTTTAACAACCTAAAGAATACATACTTGTAGACAGTTTCCACTAGTTTTTATATATTAAAAAAATACGTCTAAGGGAAAAATATTACAGCATTGGTTGTGCGCGTTATAATTTAAACTGTACATACAATGGCGCCATTTGTGAAGCCATCTATGATTGGCTATTGAATTGCTAGGCAACAACAATATAGTGACTAGAGGGTTACTAGAGGCATCACTAGAGTACCGCAAGCACCGTTCTCACACTGCCGCCATTAACCGCAGTGTTCAGAAAATCTTGTCGTTTGTAATCGTAAGGTATGTTTTATTTATAATACGTTCTCCAGTAATTGAAAAACAAACTTTGTTTCGTTGATTTAGCTAGTTTTCATTATTTACCTCTTAATATAGGTCGTTGTTTCCGTAAATCAACCACATTATTTTCTGTTTAACGTTCATTTTGTAATTAAGACTAGATTTGACGATACGTCTTCAAACTTTATGTAATTAAAATTACATAATTATCTTCTTGACTAAGTAAATAATCTTTAACAACATACTAAAATAAATCATTTTCAACATCAAAAATAATGGTTATTGTATTCTTATTTTCGTACTTGGCATTATCTTATCAACTGTGGTGTATACTAGCTGCCATCTACAAAGTTGACTATAGAACAGGTAGTAAGTGCGAAGAGTCTTAAATAGCATACATTTAAATACGATGATACACACATGTTTAAAAGGGTAACAGGTGAAGAGGTGGAATGTCTTATCAGTGTCTTAATTTAAGATTATACTATTTACACTACTTGCACTTATTGCTGTCCTTGTATGTGTATTAAAATCTATTTGTAACGAGTGTCAATGTTACAAATTAAATGCATTACATGTTTATTTTTTTGTGCTTATTTTATTTCACTTACGAATTTGTTACAAGAAAATCAATAAGTATTTGTTTTTAAATATTTATAGTAAAATCAACAATAACTTTTTAAAAATTATATAATTACATGTAATTTTATAAATTAAAACACATTTTTCAGGATGCATACAACATATATTACCTGCTATGCATTTTACTTTGAGAATACAGTACAGGTTCTTACAAGCAACGGGGTTGTCAAACATTTTTCACGCTAGAATTTAACATTTGATGCATTTATATGATCACACAACTGGCAATACTGTCGTGCAAACTTGCATAAAAAATACATTGCTTATCTTTACCGTACTGTATTCTCCGAGTAAAACATATAGTAGTTTTTTGTGTTTGTGTAATATTGAGAAAATTAGACTGGTAAAGGAATCCCAAAATTAGTTATTTTATTCCATATTGGTGCAGAATTAAAAAATGTTGAATTTGGGTATCTATGTCATTACATCATTCATCATAGAACTTTCCATTAAAGAGCATCTTACAACTTTAATAAAAGAATGCAATTATGCTTAGTCCTATATTTAAGAGTTGCTTACCCTTTCTAAATATTTTTGTTGTTTCAAAGAAAAATGTAAAAACATTATTACAGGCACAAACACATGACATAGATTAAATATTTCTATTTCAAAATAAACGTATCATCGTTCCAACAAAAGATTATCGGTATGAACAGTGAGAAATCACCCATCAATAATAAATTTAATAAAAATCTTTTTAGAAGTATACAATTAATAATAATAAAAGACTGATAGTCTACTCCAAAAAACTTTAATTGATTAAATTTATTATGTATCTTTTTAAATAGCATGTTCATATGAAAAATATTTTTATTACCTACCACGTGTACATATGCTGCAACACGAATTTATTTCTCTCTTTTATATTGTAATTTTCAAGTTTTTGTAATATGTTCTGCCTAGTTCTCTAGATTTAATATGCTTGTTATGCAACATAATCTATAAAATAGTGCGATTGAACTTTTATTATCAGAGCTTGGAATTTAATCCCAGTAAGTCAGAATGGTAATGGTAATACTTTTTAATATATTTCTTTGTAAAAGTAGTAAGTAAACAATTTTATTAAATGATTGTTTTGCTAACTTTATTTAGAATATCATCTATCGACACTAAAGTGTATATTGAATGAGAAAAATGTTATTTTAAATTCTTAACATTTATCAAATAAATAATTATAACAATATAACATTATTTCCTTTTATATATTTTCAAATCTCTAATAATTCTTTTTAATTTTGTTAATAGAATCTGGTTAAGTGCACTGTATATTATTTCATAAATATTGTCACCATAATCTTTCATTAAATTGTCTGACTTCGAACTAATCTAGTTTAACAGAACAACTACTCATCAGATCTGTTTCATCACTTATAGTGTTTTAAAGATACCCTAATTTATAAATTGGATAAATTGTGAATTTCTTCAATAAAGATTTTACTGATGCATTGTTACAGTGTAACATAATTAGCGCACCATGTCTGTAACAGACAAACAGAAATATGTAAAATGGGCAAGCATTGCCGAGGAAGCTGGCCGTTTTGATGATGCAGCTTTAGCAATGAAGTCTGCTGTAGAAACAGGAGAAGAACTGACTAATGAAGAGATACTTACTCTGGGATATGTTTACAGTACAGTTATAGGATCTAGAAAATCTTCCTGGACGGCCATTTTGTCGATGGCTCAAAATGTTACAAATTGTGCAATACTATCGCAAATGATTCAAGATTATAAAGAAGTAGTAGAACTAGAGATAAGAAAAATCTGTACTGATGTATTGGTATGTTCACTCTTGTGTCCTTGCTGTTTTATATAAATAAATTTAGACAACCAATATCAATATAACTATTCAGTATCTTAATACATACAGTGTGTTTCACTTCCCAAGTTCACACCCCTGTAATTTCATGAAAAATTAAAAAATGAGAATCTTTTCCAAAAATTTGGATTTCGACTATTTTTGTGATTCTGAACTTTTCTTAGTAACTTCTTAAGCTAGAATTTTTTGCATTTATTTTTGATTGCAGTAGGCTGGTAATTTTCAGTAAAATTTAAAATTTGTAAAAATCTTTTTTTAAGTGGTAGTATATTTAACTAAAATTTGAAATCAATTAGAAAATACACAAGGCAGATACAGGGGTGCGAACTTGAGAAGTGAAAAACACTACATATAATATATATCATGTACAAAAGCTAACTTTTCTTGTAGTGTCTCCTTGATGTATACTTGCTTCCTAAGGCTACTACTGCAGAAATTAAAGTATTCTTCCTTCAGATGAAAGGTGATTACTGCAGATATTTAGTAGAAATCGCCAAAGGACAAGAAAGAATTGGTATGTAGCATTTAACTAATAATTCATTCCATTAATAAGGAAACACACACCGATAAAATGCCCAAATATACAAAACATATTTGATGTTGCTTTCAGACATGATAAATGAGGTGCACAAAGCATATCAAGATGGTTTTAATACGTCAGTGGAGGAACTACCGCCAGTTCATCATGCAAGATTGGGACTTGCACTTAATTATTCTGTTTTCTATGGTGATGTCTTAAACCAGAAAGAAGAAGCCAAAAACTTAGCAACTCAGGTTTGTTTTTTATTATAAATAATATAATGCACCTTTACATTAATTTATGTTTTAACCATTCTTCTAATGCACTGAGATTAAAGGTGTACCAACATTTCATTTTAGAGTATTTAATATTATTTGTAGGCAATAAATGAAGCAACTGCTACTGCCAACGATGATCAATTGGGGGACGCTAAACTTACAATGCTTCTAATGCAGCTTAACATAGAATCATGGAAACGTGATTTACAGGTACGATGTAAATCTTTGTGGTGTCTTGTATAACAGATATTTTAAATATGTTTATATAATGTTATCTACTTTCTATTTCAGGGAAAAGAAATGAAGTCAAAAAAATCAGAAATTGAGTCAGATGTATTAGAAACCAGAGTAGAAGAGTTGGAGACTGGATCAGACGAATCAGAGACTGGCTTAGAAGAATCAGAGACTGGGTCAGAAGAATCGGAGGCTGGGTTGGAAGAATTCGAGGCTGGGTTGGAAGAATTAGAGGCTGGGTTGGAAGAATCAAAGCCCGGGTCAGAAGAATCAGAAGCTGGGTCAGAAGAATCAGAGACTGGGTCAGAAGAATCAGAAGATGGGTCAGAAGAATCAGAGGCTGGGTCGGAAGAATCTGGTTCTGAATCTGATAAAACAATGATTGACTCGAAAGAATTACAAACTCAGCCAAAAGAGTCAGGATCTGACACTTCAGATACATATACAGAAGATTAATGCTTACAATATTAATTTATTATTAGTGGTTCCAAATACTTGTAAGATTAATTTAGTTCTTATGACATTTGAGTTTATGTTTATTTATATATTCATAATATGATACTATTTATAATGTTTAAAAGCGTGTTGGAATATTCTATTTAGATAGTGCTATTATACTTGTATTTGTAAAGTGCTGAAAAGATGTTGTCTAATAAATATACATTTTTGTCGCATTTAGATCTGAAATACACTTCAATTTTTTTCTTACAGTACTTGCTTCAAGAAGGAGCAAAAATTCCCTAAAATCATTTCAAAGTTTTATTGCAAGAGAATTTAACGGAATTCTAAACATAAAATGCAAGAAAATTGAAGATTACGAGATTCTAAATAATAAAGCTGCTTCAACAGTAAAATAATATTTTAACAATAATCCGAAAAATAAAAAAAACTATGAGGAAAATAAAGTTTGGCATCTCAATATGTAGAAAAACAAAAAATTTGACCTAATTTATCAATATAAAATACTTGTTGAAATTATTTCCAAATTAAAATGACAATAATAATTGTCAAATTGTGACAGTTTGAATAGCATTCATTATATATTGTAGGGTATACAAGGTTATACTTTAACACGATAGAACTTCAATATTGCTGAATGTTAATAAATAATAAGGATTGACCTTTTAAAGAAAAAATTATTCTTTGTCTTTATAAAAAATAAATTTCTTTCAGTCTTATTCATGTGTTAATTCTGTAGAAGAGGTTTAATAAAATGTTATTCTTCCACATAAGTATAAAATTCACCATTAAGATAGTGTTGTTATTAATAAATACAAAAGAAGTAGTAAAACTGTTAAGGATTAACAGATAAGAATATCGAGTATCATTAAATATTAAAAAAATGGTCATCATCAATAACATTTGTCTTCCTTTAACAAAAAGAACCCTTCTCTTTGAGTACTTTAGCGATGGAAGAATAACTTTTTAGCAACCAGGAACGTACCAAACCTTGAAGTGTACTGAAAAGCATAAAGAATCATAGAATCACCAGGGACCACTTCTTTCAATGAGTGTTTAACACATTCTTATCTCAAGAATGGCAAGTGATACCAAGACAGAAGTTGGATTACTTTACTTGAAAGGATCGGAGAAATGCTTTCAAATCCGAAGATCACTAGCAATTGTCTTTTGTATTTTCTAATTTATTAAATGAACTAAGGAATATCAATTATATGGTGTTCATTTATTTATTTCTTTGTAAATCCATTATCGATGAAAAAATAAATAAATAAGAATTGGGTTAGCACACAGTTGCATTAAGAATTGCCAAAGAATAGAACATCTTTTAAAACTTGCAACTTGATGTGCATCTAGAAGTGCACGAAAAATTGCATAGTGTGAACACAAAAGGTGTACACACTTTGATGCCTCAACTCAATTGAATCGGTTGTTTCTTAAACCTTCTAAGTCACTTTTTGGCCATTTTGAGTTAGCTATGGAAATCTACAGGGTTGATACACGAAATAAAAGGCCACTTTTAAAAAATGATTATTTATTTAACACTCAATGTACATTATAAGTTTTATTCAATATAAGATCCCTTATTCTTATAGATACTGTAAACCCTCCTTGGCTATGCTGCTAACACGCGATTAATAAGATCTTGAGAAAGATTTCTCCACACTACTTTTATGGCTTTTTTGGCTCTTCTATGTTGTTAACCTTTTTCTTCCATAATTGTCTCTTCATGTAGCCCCATACAAAATAGTCCATTGGAGAGACATCAGGACTTTTAGGAAGCCACACATCTTTTGAAAAAATTTCATGTGTTGCTCAATGAACTTAGTGGTAACAGAAGATACATGTGAAGGTGTGGAACCGTGATGAAACACGAAGTCTCCTTGAGCATATAGGCGTTTTGCATCATATCGAAGAAATGGTTTAAAATGTTTTCTATATAATATTGGGAATTGATTTTTGCACCCCGTTTCACAAAATACAACCTAGTTGTACCTTTAAAGGATACACCAGCCCAAACCATTATTCCAACAGCATTTTCTTTTCTACCAACACTCCTAATTTTGTTCTCCTTTACGTCTGCCCCGCGGCTATTATAATATACACGTCTTTATCCATTACAGTTATCTATGTAAAACCACGTTTTCTTGGAAGTTATAATCTTTGTCCATTTCGATTTATTTAGCAGTCTGTACAACTTTAAAGACATTTGTTTTCTTTTTAGAATTTGTTTTCCAGTAAGCCAATGTACATAACCTTTTTTTCTTGTTGGCAATTTTAAAGTATTGTGAATATGATACCAAATTGTATGCTGTGAACACTTTAATCTTTTTGCAATATTCTTTTGTGTCGGAGGATTTATACTAGCAGTCATTTCTTTTAAACTATGTATCTTCCTATTATTAAGTACATACCAGCGTTTTCTATTAGATTTTTTCTTGTTGTTACCAGAAATATCTTTCCTTTTTTTAATTCTGCAGATAGTAGCTCTTAAAATCTTTATGTTATCCTTTCTTACTTGTGAAATTATTTTTATTTCTGACGATTTTAGATTTAAAAGTTCTAAAACACGACCTTGTACAACAGGATCAACCTGCTTTCGACCCATTTTTTACAAAGTGGCACAAATGTCAGTTAGTGATTCTCAGGTGTCGTCAGAGCCATTTATTATGCGAATGCATTGTTTTGCTCTCATTATAAATAATAGAACTAAGGTTAAACTTGGCCCTTTATTTCATGTATCAACCTCTGTAGGGTTTAGGAGATTCCGCATCAATTGGTGCTTAAAGCCTTTAAGTGAGGGTACCTTATACGCTGAAAGCATATATCCGAAATATATAATATATATAATACAAAATATGAGATGTTTTTTTCATTTCCTGAAAACTTCAAAATAGTGACTTAAAGGGTTTAAGAAATAACCGATTCAACTGCAGTATCAAAGTGCATAAGTATGAATCCAGCTTTATACAATTCTTACTTATTAAATTTGTTGGAGTGGACTTTGCATCTTTCATCAATAATGGTTTTATATCAATAACTCCAATCAAATACAAATATTTTTATTAAGATCCAACTTTGTTTTAACTGGAGATGTGCCCAATTTCAAAATTTTAAAGAAAATGCCCTGCCTATATTTTTACAATTTTGGATTGAAAATTTAATGCTTTATTATTTCTTGTGTACATTTCAATTCCAAAAACATCAAAGCATGGAGCATCATTATTACCAGATTGTCAAATGCATCTTAATTATCCAATTTAACTTCAAGGATTTGACTTGTACAAGATTCAATGATTACTGAAAAAGGTAACAAATTCGTTATCTGCAATTCACAGCAGTACAAAGCACCAAAAATAAGTCAACTACATTTAGTTACTATTGTTATACAATATGTAGTTCCAAGTTTATTTAAATTTATTTACACTATTATGTTATTACGGTTATGCATATTTTATGTGTACTCTTTATCGTACGGACCTGGTACCCTTAGCAATTGCCAATCTTTTACAGCATACTACTTATTTGTGGACCTTATAAGAAATCGTCTTATAGACGTCTAATAAAAAAAAGTTTAAGAAAATGATAATGGCAGCCTTTAATTAACTAATATAAAACTGCATTGTAATTCAAACTGCACACCCAATGGCGCCATTTGTATGATCGTCTATGATTGGCTTATGAGTTGCTAGGCGACCAAATTAGGAATACCTCTATTGTCGGCGACGGCATTCAAGAGATCGTTGCCGGCATGTAATATAATAGTTTGACAGCCCTGTAGTTGTTTTTCTTTTTAGGCGCTTCAATTGCTGACAAATTTATGTCTGCCAAGTCCTTTTTTGATAAATTAGAAGTACAAAAAGTAGTTTCAATGCTTGTGATGCCAATGAAAAAGTTCCTGATTGGTTGACATGTAACAGTTTTTACATGTCAACCAGTCAAGAGCTTTTTCACTGGTAGCACTCCGCCGTGCTAACTGCTTCTTAACACAAGTAATGATTTATGAAAATGTGGCAAATAATCCCATATATTGTTATATTAAGGTTTCCTGTATAAAAAAACATATACTGCACAAAACAGAGTTCAAAAACTTTCACATTTAAGCAAGATTTTAAAATGACATGTTTTTAAGACTTTCAACATGTGAAAAGTTCTTAGAAATAAAAGAAGTTTGGTTTATTGAAACTTATAAATAATGATGTTTTCAAGTCTTGTAAGATTTAATTTTGCAAGCATTAATTTATTTTGCTATGTCGGCATCGATTTACTTTGCCGGTTGTCGGCATCCATTTACATTGACATCGACGGTAACGGAGGCACCTCTCAATCACAATATAGTAAACAGAAGGGTAACGACGAAAGCGACACCGCATTCATATTTCAACCATCTTACCATTTTGAATATCAAGGTACGTTAATTTCTTTGATAATACTTTCAGTAGTTGTTAAAAACCAGACTTGTTTGCATTGATTTAATTATCTTTCATTATCACCGCTTCATACATGGTCATTTTTATAATTTCAAAATATTTTTTCTCTTTAATGTCTATATGAAACCAATGACAGTTATCAAAATTTTTATGTAATTAAAAGGCGATGAACGAATTGTACATAATTTTTTAAATCATTTATTTCTAACATACAACTGTTATTTTTTCTTATTTTTGTTCTTGGCTGAACGTTGCTGATTTTCTGTATATATTAAAACCTACATGATATAATTCTTTGTATATGTTTAATAATTCATTAAAACATTGTATTTTTGTGTTTCATATAGAAAATTAATAATTATTTCTTAAAAATATGGAAATCGACAACAGATTTTTAAAATTCATATATTATTGAAACACGAATAAACATAAAATTTTCTTCGATAAGTAAATAATTTTTAAGATACACAATAATGGTTATTGTGTTGTTATTTCTGTCACCAACAGTTTGTAAGTTCAATAACAGGCTACATTTAACTACATAGAAATTCTAAAAAAGGAACGTATTAAATTTGCCCATTTCCAAAAGCAGCTAAATTTATTTTTAACAAAAAATTAAATTAGTAAAGCAATTTTATTCTACGAATGCCACTTAAAAGCTTTCTTTCAATAAAAAAAAATATGTAAAAATTGAGATAATTTCAAATATGGTAAAATCCACTTGCAGTATGAAAGCAAAAATGGTTAAATCCACCACTTATAAAACATCTGGACAGAATTGAAAACAAAACAGTACTGAATGCCGTTTGGAATTTTGCTTTCTTGGTTTATTATCTTTGTGTTATCAAGTCTTTGTTAAAATTCTTATGCAATAGCATTTGACTTAAAAGAAACTTTTTAGGTATCATTTGAAATATTATAGACATTAACTAAAATGTAAAGATACTTAAATTATATTTTCAATAAAAACTTAAATTTATACAGAGCGTTAGGTGTACAACCGAATATACTGCTATAGGTGAAAAATAAGCAAAAAATTGTTATACAACTTGGGTCCTATATTCAACTGTTTTCAAGAAAAAGAATGTCGAAGTTTCGGTAAGAAATGTAGCATAATGGAGTTAAATCTTGAATAATATTTATGACTTTTGGCAAAGATAAATAAATTGTTCGAAATTATAAAACATTACTTGAGAAACTTGACTTTTTAATTTAATTTATTTATCTTCTGTATGTTTTGCTGTTAGAGCTATTAATACTTCAACTTTAAATTTTACATTTTATGATACAGTCGAACTTCGATAACTCAAACCATGACTTAACACAAAAAAGCTTGAGTTATCAAGACTTCGGGCTATTAAATAAAATACATAATATATATTATTTATGTCCACATTTTCATACGTTGGTTTTCGATTGCAGTAATTATTGTTTGCTTATTTTTTAAAATAGTAGAGACTGTACTTGCCGGAACAGTATACTTCACAGCTACATCTTTCTTTCGTGAACCACTTTCCACTTCTTTTATAAGTCTATATTTTTCATCAATAGATAAAGTTTTTAAAGTATGTACGTTTTAATGACATATCAACAGCAACAAAAACAATGCGATGAAACAAATAGGCACAGTATTTTTTTCCACTTAGTAACAACTAATATTATAAAGCATACACATGAACTTAAGTAGCACAGAAACCGAACTCCCTGCATCGTATGCTAAAACGAGAGGATAAAAACACACCTAGTTAAGGGATTCCCCCAGAAATTCGACTTATCAAAAGTGAAGCCAAATATTCTGTTCGAATTATCAAGATATTCAAGTAGTAGGAGTTCCAGTTATCAAGAAACAATTACACATAATTTTCACTCTTGATGCTATATCCAACCAATTTGATTCGAGTTATCAAAAATTAGAGTTATCAAAGTTCGACTTACTGTTTGACTGTATTAATAAATATAGTACTTATTAACAAGCCATTGCTTGTTTTTTGTTGAAATGATTCCAATGCATATCTGATTGTTGTAGAACTAGATATTTCAATTTATTAATTCTTCCAGTTTCAGAAAATAGAATATAGAAAGCAACGACATGTACAGATGCAGTATTTTTTTCTCTACAAAAAACCTATTTACACTTTTGCTCTAAAATAATTAGAGAAACTAATATTTGCAACTGTCTGGTTTGTATGCGAAATTGATATGTCTCAACTATAAATCAACACACAGTATATGATTTTGCAAATTTAATGATCAAATATGATTAAGAACTTTTTGATAATTTTGATACTACTTAATCTGAAGACTGTATGAAATATTATATAATAGTCTTTTTTGTGTAAATCTTTATATTCCATGATGCTATATTTAATTGTAAATTGAGCATCAGATTTTTCACGTTTAAGTGGATCTGTTTGCTTTAGAAGGTATTAATGAGTTAATTTTGAATGCCTAATACATAATCTTGTTAAAATTGACTGAGTTTGATGATTAAATGAAATTGTTTTATATATTTGTTTACATCTGGTTATATCTCCTTTAATTTTGTATCCAACAACGCCCAGTATATTTACTATTTTTCTCGTATTTTATTCTTAAAAAAAATTTTAATATCATCATAAAGAACATTTTTTGTATTGACATTAAATTTGAGTTAAGAAATCATCCTTCGCAATGTTCTCTTTCTAATAATGCTTGATTGTGGTGAATAAATTTTAAAATACACATGTGGCACCAATGTCGATGCTTCCTAGATATTCAAAAACTTATATTTTATTTTCAAGGCAACAAAGAGAGATAAATTCCAATTCCGATCCTACTTTGTTATGAAGTAGCAGGGAATTTTCTTGTATCCTATCTCGAGAACTATTGCGATTAGAATATAAGTTGTATAACAATGTTTGCTAATTTTGGACATCCTGTACAATTACATTTTTCGATTTGTCTATATAATGCACCTTCTCGTGATAATGAACCAATAAAAATGTTCCAAAATGTTGGAAAACCTAAATATTAACATTAAAACTTGATAATCCAAGGATAGTAGATCAACAACAAAAATCAAGAAAACTCAAAAACAAACATATTCAATTATCTTTCAATTGGTTTAAAAATAGTATTGCATTTTATTCTGCTCTTTATTCAGAATGACAATGAAATACATAATATATTGGCTGTACTATGCGACTTCAAATCGCTAGTCCTATTTTTGAAAAGTACCTACAGTAAAACTTATCGTCTGGGTAACTAATATCAAGGTTACCATCTTTAGAATAGAAAGTTACTTTTTCCACTTTTCTTGAAAAAAATATACTCTGGATAGGATAACTGTACATAATGGGATATGTAATATTATTTGTTTATTATCACACGGTGGCCATAATTTTTCTGAATGGTGCAAAAACAGAACGTGTGCAACACATATCACCTTCTTGCATAGTTTGTTGGCACCATTACAGGTTCATGTATTTTCATCTGTTCTTTATAGATTATAAAAGATAAAGATATTGGGCTGGTTTCTCCTCTCTGAAGAGGAATCAACATTAAACATTCTCTAATTACCATAACAACTGATTTTCTTTTGTCTTCTTGTTAAGGTCAGATAAAGCTATACTTGATTAATTTTTAAAGAAGTTTCATTAGTTAGTGAAAAAAGAGTAGAAACAGTTTAATTAATTTATTAATTTAACTGGCATTTTAACAGTAGTAAAAAATTTTTTTTCTATTATTCTATTGAACGATGGTACATTCATAGTAGCATACTTGATTAAATAACAACAGTCAATTGTACAAAGTTACTTTGATAAATAACTGCTACATATGTTTTTACTACTATCTAAATTAATAAACATCATTACCGTATTACATACCTGTGTTTATTATTATTTTCTAATTAAGTAGTTAAAAAGTTAAAACGTGCATTATAAACCTGCAAAGTCTGAATTGGATTCCAATCCGTTCTGACTCCCAAGGGTAATTTTGGAAGGGCACTTTAACTATTTTGTCAACAGAACAGCCTCTTTCAATAATAAGAGAAAATCTTTGTCTATTCAGTTGTTTCAGTAAACATGGCCGTTTTCCAGAGAAATGTCAAAAAGTAATTAAAACAAATTTATTACTGTAGCATAAATTGTTGGGGGAGTTATAAAGAATCATCTGTTTTGATAAAGCTTTGGGAGGCTTAGCTCAGGAAGAAACCATTTTATGAAAAAGAAGTTATATAAAGTGTTAGCTACACATTAGATTTGCATAGTTAATGTCAACTTTTCAAAGATAGTAGTAATAGCTTCTAATTTATACATTAGTATTGCTTTTAAATTGCATAAATTGTGAATTTTTCTAATCAGAATTCTATTAATGCATTTTTACAGCGTAACATAGTTTACACACCATGTCTGTAACAAAAAAACAACAATATATAGAATGGGCAAAAATTGCAGAGAAAGCAGGCCGTATTAATGATGCAGTTCAAGCAATTAACTGTGCTGTAGAAACAGGAGAAGAACTGACTTATTTAGAGATGGTTACTCTGGGATGGATATATGACATGGTTATGGGATCTAAAAAAGCTGCATGGATCGCCATTTCATCAATGGCTGAGGAGGTTAAGGATTGTGAAAGACAATCACAAATGGTTAAACAATACCAAGAAATAATAAAAGCAGAGATAAGATCATTGTGTACTGATGTATTGGTATGTTCATTTTTATTTCCTATTTCACTATGGATTTTATTATTATTTTTGTTTGTGTAAATAAAACTAGATAACCAGTATCAATAAAACTGTAAAAGCTCACCTTTCTTGTAGTACCTCCTTAATTTGTTCTTGGTGCCTAATGCTACTACTGTAGAAGCTCAAGTGTGGTGCCTTCAAATGAAGGGTAATTACTGCAAATATTTAGCAGACATCTCTGAAGGGCAACAAAAGATCGGTAGGGAACATTTAATTAATAATCATTAGTTTAGTTAATAAAAAAACATAGACTGATAAAATGCCAATGTAGAAAGTTGTTTAAACATATTTTTGATGTTACTTTTAGATATAGTGCTTGAGGCGCACAAGGCTTATCAAGCCGGTTTTGATGCATCAACGGAACAACTGTCGCCACTCCATCATGCTAGATTGGGACTTGCACTTAGTTATTCCATTTTCTGTAATGATGTTTTAAAACAGAATGAAGAAGCTAAATGCTTAGCAAAACAGGTTTATATTAATTTCTTATAATTTTAAAGTTATTTTTGCATTATAAATAATATGTTAACATTTATTTTGGAGTATTTACATTATTTGCAGGCAGTAAAGAGAGTAGATCCAAAATAGATTCTAAAGGTTTCACAGATAATAATTCATCTATGTTACATTTATATTGAATCTACTACAACTCAATTTAGACCAGTAGATAACTGATGATTCATAGATTGTTCCATAAATTTTTAGTAGCAAGAAAAGTATAAGAATATTTTAAAAAACAGTTTTATTTTTCTTAAATAATATCCCCTGTCTGCTATACATTTTTGCATTCTTTGGAGCTATTTAACAAAACAATTCACCAAGTCTGATTTTTGAAACTCCTTAAAAATCTAAAGAATTCCGCATCAAAAAAATCTTTTTTTCTATGATTTTTTTACCTTGGGAAATAAAGAAATTGTCATTTGGGGATTTGCCACCAATTAGAATGCATGGAATCTGTTTTGAAGCACCTCCATCAAATTTCTCAAACATAAATTTGAACCAATCCATTTGCTAATCCTTCATTCAACGAACAAGGAATTAAACGACTTGTGAGTTTTCCAACCTTTAAATGTTGATGCATTTAAAAGTGTTTAAAACAACACAAGCCTATATGTATTGTTGAATTTAATCTCGTTTATTATTTTGTCAGCAGTTCTAATGTTTTCTTTACAAACAGTTTCTGTTGGTCTTTCAAGCAACGGTTCGTCATTTAGAGAATTTTTTCCATGTTTAAATTCACAAAACCAATAACCTGCAATTGGTAAGACTGGGATATAGTTACTGAAAGCAGTTCTTGAACTTTCAAAACTCTGATCATATATCATGCCCAGGCTTATGCTCTTTTTGTAACCATACAAAATCATAACTCAAAAAAATTTTGACTGACTTGTAGTAAACACCAAATTAGAAACACAAAAGTTTAAAATTTTTGTCGTAAACATAGTTGTAGTTGGAAGTTGATAGTATCACAACTAAATATAACAACAATAAACTGTCAACTTATAAGATTGGCAATTGTTTCATATGCTTCCATAGCCTGCTACTAAAAATATATGAAACATTCCACATACAATGTAGAACTTTGTGGTGCCTTGTGTTACTGATATTTCAAATATGTTTATAATGAGCAGACCTCCATAGCTTAAACACAACGTGTTGGTCAGGTCACTTTAAGTCAAAAATGCCTAACAAACTTATATTTCAAAATCAATCATTACAAAGCTACACAGTTATTTTAAGCTATTATTAGGTTGTCTGTTTTGAAAGGTAAAACATATGTTCATTAAATATTCATTAGATATTTTTGACTTAAAATAGCCGCATATTTGTAATTTATTTCTAATTTCAGGATCCAGAGCCAGAAGGCTTACAAACTGAGCTAGGAGGCTCACAAACTGAGCCAGGAGGCTCACAAACTGAGCCAGGAGGCTCACAAACTGAGCCAGAAGGTTCACAAACTGAGCCAGAAGGTTTACAAACTGAACCAGAAGGCTCACAAACTAAGCCAGAAGGTTCACTAACTGAGCCAGAAGGTTCACAAAGTGAGCCAGAAGACTCAGAACTAAGCCAGAAGGTTCAGAAACTAAACAAGAAGGCTCAAAAACTAAGCAAGAAGGCTCAAAAACTGACTGAGAAAGCTCACAAATTGAGCCAAAAAAAATCAAAATCTGAATCTTCAGATATCTAATCTTAGTATATTTTTTTCCTATACTACTAAGTTGATTTTTATATATTCCTACATATTATAAATGTTTGTCAGATTAATAAAATTATTTGATAATGTTTAGAGATATGTATAATATATTAAATATTATTTAGGCTAAGATGTTTATTTCAAAATTTTCAGTTTTAGAACATGTACAGGATAGATTTGAATGGTTTTTTAAAATGTATTTTCAATAAACGTTAAAATTTGTATATGTTAATCTCACCTCTTTAAAACCCAAACAAGCAACAGATTAGTATTTTTATAAAAAAACAACACACTTGAACCTCGAATGGTTTTTGGAATTTTTTCAGAAAGTGATCATGTTTACAAAAACACAAAAACAACTAACTGGCAAAGATGTATCTTTATGCAACAACCTATTTAGTGGTTCCAATAAATTTAAGTTATACTATAATGTAAAGTTCTTTACTGAACAATCTATTAGCTTACAAACTAATTTGTTATTAAGACAGAGAGAATGATGAGTTGTCTTAGACACAAGATAAGAAGTTGGATAAAAGAGCAGCTTGTAATATTACTATCTATGTGTATATGGGCGTTTTGAAAATGGGTACAAATACTTGACAGGCGGATTCTCCAACAAAAATTAAACCCACTTTGTTTATGTAACGTTTTTTTCTTAAAGTGCATCGTTCTTGAAATATCTAAAGCTTTCGACAACATGGATCACAGAATATATGGAATAATTCGAATAGCTTTTCGTTGATTTCAGTCATAGTTATTTAATAGACAACAGTTGAAATTAAACAAAGCAGTAATGGCTTGGTACTTTCTTATCAGTCTAAACCAGCATGTGTTAAATGCTGTGTACTACAAGGAAGTAACCTGGACCTAATTTTGTTTCTATTATACAATAACGACTTGACTAGCAGCATTAGAGAATGAATTTATGCTTTTCGCTGATGACACTAACATATTGATAAAACACGACAATGTAAACGATTTAGAAACTACAGCAAACATGATAACTAGTAGCATGCTAAACTGATTTAAAGTTAATAAGGTTACTTTTTAACTGCGACAAGACATTTAACATTGTATTTCATACAGCGCAAACTACGACAGAGAATATTGCAATTCAAATTGATACTAAATGAATACAAGATTTCTAGGGGTTACAATTGATGAATCAGTCAGGTGGTTGCCACATATTACAGCATTGTCAAATTGCTTGGGAGCAGCGATCTATGCTCTGAATACCCTCAGTAAAACCATTGATTGTCATAATGTTAAAATTGTTTACCATGCTTACTTCAAAAGCAATATGTCATATGGAATTGAACTTTGAAGCAACTCAAAAGATGCCAATATCATTTCTAAATTTCAAAAACATGCCATAAGAATAATTTGTAATCTAAGGCATTAGTTTTGTAGAATAGCATTTAAAGACAAAACAGATTTTGACTATGACAAACTTCTACATTTATAAAATATTACAAGACTGTCTACCTAAGTTGGCAACATATGGAAAACTTTTTTATTTTTAGTTTTAGGTAAAAGAGTTATTCTTCCTAAAAAGTTCTGCATGGTCTAAAACCCAACTCGAAGCAGTTAAACCTCAAGATTTATCAGTCATATACGAGGTGTGTCAATAAATATGAATTTGGTACAAGAGTAAAGTACTTTTATTTTTGATAATATCAAAAATTGTAATAATGAAAAGTTGTTCAGAATTAAAAACCATGTTCAAATATGTAATCATATCAATTTACACTAAAATACGGTTTTTTTCTTTTTCAAAACTTTTCTTTACAATAACATCGAAAGGTTCCATGTACACATTCATACAGTTAATCTAGGATGCTCCGATAAGAAATGTTTGAAAGTAAACGTCAAAACATTAGTTTGTAAGATGTACGAGGGAAGTTCATCATTTATTGTCCCTGACATAGATAGCATTGACAAACAAATGAAAAATTGTTTGCTGTCAATTTGTTGTTTTTTGACATTAATGTATGTGAAGTTTGGTTTCATTATGTCTTTCTATTTAAAAGTTCTTAATTTTATTCTGTTGTTGTGTTCGTAATTTTTTGAAAATGGACAAATTTGAAATACAAGCTGTTATTAAGTACCTCTGTAAGAAGGGGTTATACCTAAAGAAATTCATAACGACATGACAGAAGTGTTGGGTGAATCTTCCCCTTCATATCAAATAATCAAAAATTGGTCTCGAGATTTTAAATGTGGAAGAGAATCCTGTCAACATGCACCGGGTGCTGGACCACCGAAAACTGTCACCACTCAAGAAAATATAAATTTAGTCCACGACATGGTACTAAGTGATCGCAGAATTACTATTAGATTTATAGCAGAGACATGTGGCTTTTCAGTAGATACGGTTGAAAAACTTTTGCATGAGTAATTTCAAAATTTCTTTTCAATTTCAAAAAAGTGTCTGCATGTTGAGTACCAAAAATGCTGACCTCCGATCACAAACGCAGCAGAGAGACTACCTCTGAGGCTAATTTGAGGATAATTAACAGAGATCCAGATCAATTTTTGAAAAAAATTGTTACTGTAAGTGAAACTTGGGTTCATCATTTTGATCCAGAGTCAAAACGCCAAAGTATGGAATGGCGGCATAAGGGTTCACCGCCTCCACGAAAATTTCGTGTCAAGTTTTCAGCCGGAAAGATCATGGCAACCGTTTTTTATGAGGGAATAATTTTTATAGATTATTTACCATGTGGGCACACTATTATGGGTGAATATTATGCAAAGCTAATTCCAAAAGTTCGCGATGCTATTAAAGAAAAGCCAAGAGGAAAGTTGAGACATGACGTTTTGTTTCATCAGGATAATGCCCCACCTCACAAGAGTTATGTTTCCATGGCTACCATTCACAAAGCCGATTTTGAAATTTTTTAACAACCTCCCTATTCTTCAGACTTGGCTCCCAGTGACTATTTCTTGATTCCAAAACTAAAAGAACATCTTCGGGGAAGCCATTTTTCAAGCAACGAAGAAGTTATGTCCGCAGTAAACGAGTGGCTTGCAGACCAAAGTAAATAATTTTTTTCGAAGGGTATTCAGGCACTTCAGTATCAATATGAAAAATGTATTAACCTATCAGAAGATTATGTTGAAAAATAAAATAGTTTTATATCTCTGAACTGTTTGTTTCTATGTCAGGGACAATAAATGATGAATTTCCCTCGTATCTAGTATGAAAGTAAAAAAACTTGTTTTTTAGTATAAATGGATGTGTTTGCATATTTGAATGTGCTTTTTAATTCGGAACAACTTTTCATCATTACAATTTTCGATATTATCAAAAATAAAAGTACTTTACTCTTGTACCAAATTCATATTTATTGACAAACCTTGTATATATATAAATTCTGAGGTTTCACTGCTTCAAGTTAGGTTTTAGTTTTAGGAAAAAATAACTTTATTTCCTAAAACTAAAAATAAAAAAGTTTTCGATATGTCGCCAATTTAAGTCGACACTCTCTATATACATATACAGAAAAGCACCTGAACTACTCTGACAACTTGATATACATTGTCATGATATGAGAACAAAAACTCAACTCAGACTACCAAAGGTACGTAAATCAGCTTTTCAAAAAGGTCCAGTTTATCAAGGCATTGAAATCTACAACAAACTATCAACATCCATAAAAAACGCGTCATCATTAAACAAATTCAAAAAATTATTGGAACAATGGCTGCAATCCAATATGTTTTACAAATTAGATAAATTCTTCAACTGTAATCCATAGGAGCTCATTTGCGCTTTCCCTATCCCTCAACTAGGGCTCATAGAATCATTAAATTAAAATTTATTTTGTATTCAATCCGTGATTCATTATTATTGTTGTCACTTAACCAGCCAATTGCGTACGTGTTGTCATGACAATGCCAAACAATGCTAAATCAAGAATGTAGTGCTACCACCTACAAACTTTTAAAATATTTTTGTTTCGAGGGAAATTTAAACAATCATCAACTATTTTAAATCACTCAATACTGTTCTACCCAGTTTTATATTTAATATCCGTAAAAGTAAGGTCGTTTTCCTATTGAAATAGTTAGAACAGTTACCAAAAAATGTAATAATTTAAGAGAAAGAAAATTTGAAGAGCTACATCGAAACAAGACTCAATGTACAATTACCGTGGCTTAGTTTCTAAGTTTGTAGAGTAAACAAAGATCAAGTTTCTAGATTGCTTAATGTATAAAAGATTACATTTTTTATTAGATCTTAGTATGAATTCTCCAATTTAAAAAACGTAAAAACATATATCAAAGTGTATATTGAATGCAGGGTTGCAGATGTGATGATCGGCTGCATCTCATTAGGTCATTTCTTTATTATTTGGTTTAGTAGTCGGTTCTTTAATTTGGCCCCTTCAGTTGACAAGTGGTTCTTTTTGTTAACACTACTTCTAGATTTTCTATATTTTCTTGCGGAATGCATGATATACAGAGTGTTTCATTAAAAGTGAAGCAAAGTACAGGAGGCCTCCTTTTTTTTCAGAATTTTATAATGTTTATTGGCATTGATTTGATTTTGTTGTTATTAGAATTGAGGTCGGAACATTTTTTAAATAAGTAATTACTATTTAACTACTGACATATGTAATAAAAAAATTAACTATAATGGCAATTTTCTATAATAACGAAGAAAAGGTAAAAATCTCAATGAAATGACATATTAATATATTATACAGGATATTTATCAAAATATCAAAGTTAATTGTGCTGCAAAAGCTGATATATTTCAAATTTCAAATGGTACACAGATCAATAGTAATGCACATATGTACTATTATTTTATATTCATAATAATTTATGATTTTTATGACAATTACAAATGGTTTGCAACAATTTGTTGCTCATTTTCATTTTATGATTATTCAGAAATTTATGACAAATGGGAAGGCCTGACAGCTAGCTGTAGGTACCTTATGTCGAAATACGATGGTTGAACAAAACATGTTTTAATAAAATTAAAATGCTTGATTTCATTCTCAAAATTATAATTAATTTTAATCTAACACAGAAATGTTGTACATTTACATTACTACTTCCATCAACCAAAAGTATGTTTTTTAAGTTTCATTTACAACGAATGGACTTAATCTTGTCTATTCAAAGCAATTGTAGATATGTAGTATTAATTAGTTTCATTTTGATTTTGGCGCCTTTCAACGACTAGATTAGTTGTAGATGGCGCTTTAAAAAATTCAAGATAAAAAAATCAAAACTCTAGCAACCCTGATTCCTTACTGAAGTTCAATCTTTGCAAAGGCATACGCTATTCGAGTGACGCCGATTGGAATTCGCGCCGTTCCCAGTGTCGATAATCATTTTATTCTTGAGCTATCAAGGTAAGTTGATTGTTTCTAAATAAGTAATTTGATATTGTAAACACCTGACATGTTTTTGCATTAACTCAACCGCTTGTGTATTAGTTATCTTGTATTTACTATATGATTGCCTCATGCCATTCGCCATTTTGTTTTTTTTCTCGCAAGAAGAACCCATGCAGAAACTTGGAATATCTTAGAATTTTCATAATTAGAAGATTTCAGTTTTTTTTTAGCTAAAAAATTTGTAATATGTATACTTGTTTTGTAATTTCCTATAGACCAAATGGTTTTCTTTCTTGATAAATTGGTTTCTTCAGTCATAATTATAACTAAAATAAAAACAATAAAAGATGGTAACAGTTAGAATTTACAATAAATTTTCTATGGCTTTTGCTAAGTGATGTCTTTGAAGTAGTTTGTAATAGTAATTGCATGATCAAAATTAGTCAAAGATTTTAGAAAGCATTAAACGGTAATTACAGTGACGGAACAAAAACTTAGATAGATAGACATAGAAGCTACGAGAGTTTACTTATTAGCTATATAACCTTTAAGTTAGTCGAGACACAATTTTCAAGTTCCATTTTGCCCAAATTAATCAAAAAGTTGTTATAAACAGTAATGTAATAACCACCCCAAAATTTATTTCAACTTCTCGTTTTTTATTTTTCCATTCTTATCGACAAAAATAATATTCATATAAAAAAATATGGTGGTCAACAAACTAATCAGAAATTTTTTACTATCAGGAAATAGAAAAAAATCTAATAATTTATTATTACATTCTAATATTTTATTTATGCCTATTTAATTATTTCATAAAACATAGTTGCTTAAACATACAATGTTTGAAAATATTTTATTGATATTCTATCACCCAAGGTACAAGGTATAATTTGTTCATCATGTCGGAAGAAAAAAAAAGATACATACAGTGGGCAAAGTTTGCTGAACGGACTGAACGTTTTGATGATATGGCTTGGGCTATGAAATGCGCTGCTGAAACCGGAATAGAACTGACTCCCAGCGAGAGAGATGATTTGGCAGATGCTTACAAGACTATTGTGACTGCTAGAAGATCTTCTTGGATGGTACTCAAATCAATTGAAGAAGCTATTACAGATTCTGAAAGAAACTTAAAAGTAGCCAAGCAATACAAAGAAGAAGTGGCAGCAGAATTAGCACGCATCGCTGAAGATGTATTGGTGTGTGTTTAATTAGATACATGAAATTTTTGTTAATTATAAAAATATCTTAATAAAGCGGTTGCTTCATGTTTGTTCTTATTATAGAATCTTCTTGAATTATTAATTCCTAAGGCCAGTACTACAGAAGCGAAAGTATTCTATCTTAAGATGAGAGGTGATTACTACAGATACTTAGCAGAAATTGCCAAGACGGGTACCAAACTTGGTATGTAATGTTATTCTAATAAATTCGTTTTAGTTTTTAATAAAAAAATATTAACATGTATCTTTTTAAATTTTTCCAGTAATTTACAAATAAATGTCGTATTCAATATTATTTTTAGATACTATAAACAACGCACAGAATGCATACCAAGATGCCGTTGATGTGGCAATGAAAGAACTGCCTCCTACAAATCCTGTTAGACTTGGGCTCGCTCTTAATTATTCAGTCTTTTATTATGATATCTTAAAATTACCAAAGGAAGCTTATGAGTTAGCAAGACAGGTCCAAATTTATTATAATTCTTTCCATAGATGTAAAATTAAACATATGTAGTAATCGTCAGAATTAGAATTCAGAAAATTGTGTATAAAAAAAAATTAATACATAAAATTTATAAACATAATCATGGTTGATTACATAACGATCCAAATTCACTTTTTTTTTTATTTTCTATATGATAAATTAGAATGTCTAAATTCTGTGACGTTAATTCAATGTTAAATATAATTCTGCCTGCTATAACGCACATTCCTAATACAGTGAAACTAAGAATTGGTTTATAAAAGGTGAATTAAATATTAAATTTAATATTGAATTAAATATCAATTCTAATAATCTGATTGGTCAGAATTCGAGTGTATCCTAGCAACAACACCAAATTAAACTTAATTCTCAATTAACTTTTAATTCAGCTTCTATAAACTTGCCCTAAGTTAATCAAAATTGCACTTTAATATGAATTATGCATTTTGTAGGCTGTTAATGAAGCAAAACATTCAATGAATGCTAAGATTTTAGAATTATTTAAAGATACCAATGCCGCTGTACAACTACTACAAGACAACCTTGCAAAATGGACTGATGAAGCAGAGGTAAAGTAAAATTTCAAATTGTTTTGTATTATTAACATTCAGCAAATGAAGTATTTCTGTTTTTAATAATAAATTTTTTATTGCAGGAAGAAAAGGATGTAAAAAACAAATAAAATGTTTTTTTAAAAATAAAGTGATTATCAAAACGAAACTGTTATGAATATATGGAAGTTGATGTTGAGATGCACAAAACCCTTAGTAATCACTTTTTATATTGTTTTAAACTAATTATATAAAATATATTATTAACATTTTCAGTTTTTATTTTAAGTTGTTCTCAGTTTTTTAAGTTTTTACTTTCAAGTACAGTAGAAGCTCAATTATTTTAATCTTGACTAATAGAAAAGCTGTTTTATCCAAAATAGGCAAAATTTGATTTAACTCTGTAGGCAACAACAATTATTAGTAACATAGTTATTTGAACAACCGAAATGCAGTCGTATTTCTATGTTTTACTATTACAGCTGCGTTAACTAAAACATCAGTTAATCTGAACATTCCAAAGTCAATATTATTTTAGAGATCTGAGCTTTTACTATATATAATACGCTATTACTTTTAAGTTTCAATAATTTATATAAGTAATAAGATTGTAGTGTTTTTATGTGATATATGTTTACCATTGAACTGTGCAACTGATTTAGTTCACAAAATTTCTTTCTATAACTTGCATGTGTTTTTTTCAAAGGCTCTATTTTATTAATGAATGTGTATATTTTTAGTTTACCAATAAACCATACTTTAATTGAACGTGAACATGTTTTTCTTATTAAATATTAATTTATTATATAGATACAATCATAACAGAACCTTAACTTAAATCCATATATAAGAAGAAATCTTGGAGTTTGGTAAGTTATATTTTATAAACCAAATTTTTATTCAAAATTTAATAACCACTTTAAATTTTAAAAAAATGCTGCTCATCATAAGTTACAAATCCGCGAATCTCTCAACATTTTCCTAGTAACTGATTGTTTTGCTACATCCTGCAACCAAACAAAATATATTAAGGTAAGAGCTTTAGCTTCAATTGTGATACACATAACCCATTTTCGGCTAAACAAACTTAGTCTTTGCACTTGCTCTAATCACCTCCCATTTAAGCTAACTGATTACTGACCATCCCATTAAAAATACAAAATAAGAATTTCGTCAAAGCTACAATGTGGTCTTCAAGTTTACACCTCAAACTTGACCAAGATTTTTCCACCCATCTACTTGTATTTTTCTTATATTTCTTCCAAGATCACTTTCCATCTAAAGTTATTTCTAGGTAGTTTTGTATTCTCGCTCATAACATCAGATATCTTATTATTCATTTTCTAAAAAAACCCATTTAATTCTGTCATTTCAAACATTCTAAACCTAAATGACATTTAGTTATGAATTTTCATATAGACTAATATCAAATGTGGAATACACGATTTAGAGATAAGCTCATCGTGAGTACTTGGCAGTAAAAATAAAAAAATGTTATGTTATAATTCAAGCCTGAACCAAGAAGAAATCTTTCAAGTCTAGAATCAAATTTACAGGGCCATAATGACCCAGCAGTCAGTACCCAAATAAAGCAAAAGAAAAAGATTAAATCGACCATTAAAAATTGTGCAATATGAAAACCGATGTTTAATATTAATTTTATTATCAATTACATAAGAAGAAAAATAATTACTTCAACTAATTTATCATTTATTTCCAATAAGTAAAATTATTAACATTTTGAAATCTCAAGTTTAACCTAACCTAACAGCTGTCAACTAATGTTAAAACTCTCAAAATGTTTCTGAATTAAAAAAACGAGTGTATTACAGAAGTCAATTGAGAAACACTGATCGACAACTTGACCTTGACATCAAACCGACCAAAGTTAAAAGAGGAGGTATAATAAAATGGACCAGCGCTAGGTATTTTTGACGCTCAGAGCAAAGATCAAAATATACCTTCCCTTCAACCTTTAATTTAAAAAAACACCTAACTAAATATGTTTATTTTAGAGCACATAATTATAATATTATACTGTGCTTATGCAGAAATAAAGAATCCAGAATTTTGATGTCCTTAGAAAGTATATGTAGCAAATGCCCATGTGGTAGCACCAGCCCATAGTCATGTAAAAATATGTTTAATTTAACACTCATTGCATTGTAGATTTTAAGGCATGATACACAAGTAATATCAATTTTCAAACTTTTCTGTTCTACCAAAATTCAAAAGGTAGCATAGCACATAAACCAAACGCAATTACACTTCTGGTGTCATTTTAAGCCATATATTCACATCAATCAACATTCTTTAACAATAATACTTCCTATATAAGCCAAATACCCGCAAATTATCTTGTCCTTCATGGTTTAGTGAGTAGTTGGGAAAAATACCACAAGTTTGCAACACTGTACATCCATCCACCTGTCAAATCACAGTGCGGCTACTAGCAGTGTTGCCAGTCTATTATAATGAGTTGGTTTTCTCATGCAAAAACATGGCGTTTTTTCATTATAAGGAAATGGCATGTGTTGTATTAGCAACGTTATTGATAGTTTTTCCTATAAAAATCACATAACTTCTTTAATTAGTAACTATAAATTCAAACAAATTCGTATAATACAATTATAGCGCGTAACACGATCATTACAATTTTTAACCCATTAGCGTTGCCTGCGCCTGCGTAACCTTCAACTGCTCACACAGCTGTTGCTAGCAGATTTAAGTACCTCATTACTCAATATTGCCATCTTTGTTTTATCGGATGGGTTAGACAAGAACTACTGTATTTGTTGTCCTCTTGACGCGTCTTTCTAATTCGCGCAATAGAACACCAAGTAATTTCCTTCCAGAAACATTCGCAATTTTCAAAATATAAATGAAATCAATATTCTTTTCAGTTAAACAAAGCGTAATTGAAGCCTGCGAATTCTCGAAACCGTCATTTTATGTATTTTCCTACGTAAATATGAAATTAAAAAAATTGGAGACCAGCTCATTGTAATAAATCCATAAACTGTCTATCTGTAACAATAAAATTAATAAGTAAGAATCGATGTTGCAATAGATTAACAGTTAATCACGATATGGCAACAGGAAACAAACAATAAAACAATGAATAAAGTAATAATAAGTAAAAAACTACCTACTGCCAATCTGCACTTTTTATTTACTTTGGGTCAAATTATGAGTGTTCCGTTAAAAGACGTTTTAATAGACATCTGTTAAAAAAATGAGAAAGATAGCCTTATGCATTTTTTAAGCTTAAGATGAAGATCACTAATGGTTGCCAACTATTGATCGACAGAGAAAATGAAATATAGAAATTGTTTGTATGTGAAGTTTGATCACTTGGTTGTGAAACACGCAAACTGATCATTTACATTTTAGATTTAAACATCTGGGAATGCAAGCCATAACCCACAATGTACTCCGTTTTGTTACTGAATTCGAGCAACAGTCTGTTGACAAAAATAAGCAAACATTTATCTTTCGGCGGCCATTTTGACCATGTTCCCGATGTGATATCAAAAAACTAAAAGTATATTATGTTTATGTATCTCTTATTTTTTGATGTAGAATACGATTCTAAAGTAAAAACAAAACTTTTAAAAATGTTTTAAATTTCAATAGCCATTTTGACCATGTTCCCGAAGGGATATCAAAAAACAAAGATACCACGTTGTCTAGTTTTTAATGTGGAATACAAATCTGGTCAAAATTTCAAAATTTAAAAACCAAATGCGGGTAGACAGACAGACCCACTTCGCAAATTCAGTGATGACTCTAAAGAACTGTCAATTGTTATGCAATGCAAGGATTTCTTGGTAACACTGACTCACTAGATTCTTGAAATTCAAATACAAGTCAACAAGTCAAGTTCAAAATGCAGCAGCTTTTTAATTGTTAAGTTTATCCAGTGCACGCCGACTACTCTACAAATAGCTCTTCTGCGCCGATCCAGGCGCAGATCGTGCACTAAAAATAGAACAAGTTCTAAAATTTTCTGCACAATATATTGTACAGTTTTTTTCTGCTTGCAACGATGCAATTTTGGGTCCTTGGGAAATTGTACAAAATATGTTGTACAAAATCTTGCATTGTGACAAACGGGCCTAAAAGACAGAATTTCAGTATGTCATTTATTTTTAATTATTCATTTTTTGGTTATTATATTTTTTGGTATTGCCAACAGGTACAGTAAACACTGCATACAGAATATACAAGGAGACTTTTAAATTTGCAAAGCAAACATTGACCCCTACACATCCTTTCAGGTTGGCACTTGCTCTTAGTGTTTCAAAGTTCTACAATCACCAGAACAAGCTTCCCAGGTGGCAAAACAGGTTAGTTGTCTTTCGGTACCTCTTCCTCTTAAGTATTCTACGATTCTGTTCTTGTATTAAGATTAACACTAAATATATTACCATCAGTTAATGTTACATTATTATATTGCTCGTAGCCGCTTGATGATGCAGAACCAGAAATCAAAAACGCAGAAGAAGCACATGTTTGCAGTTGTTACTACGTAATCATTTATTTTCAATTATAGGAAAAAAAAGAAAACCAAAGAAACTTTTAAAAGAAGAGCAATGATACTACATAAAGCGACTTACGCTATTGTTAAAATTTAAAAATAAAAATATTACTAAAGCTTAATATTTTATAGGGAAAACTTTCTGAATGCTTTAAATGAAATAGGTTATGTATAAAAATTTTTAAATAAAATGTTTGAAGAATTCTTCATTCTCCATTTTGTTAAAAAATAATATTCATCGTATCTAGTAGTCGCTTTTATTGTGTAAATTCATTTAGTTGTTTTTTATTTGATCCTCATTAGGCTATGTATTTATAAGTTTAAAGAAAGTACTTATCTAATATTCTTACGAACTACAAATTCTAAACAGAAACATGAATCTCTGTATGCCTACAGTATAAATTAGAATATAAAGCATATGAATCTAACAGATATTGCTTGCTAAGAATTTGCAGCAATTTAAGTAAATTCATGCCGATTATACAGTGAGGTTGAATTTTCATTATATTTATATTCTCATTAATTTCTCAAAATAAACTTTCGCAAAAAATTCAAAAACTTGTTTGTTCTTGCTTTTTTTCCAACAGTCTAAGATAAAATGTCATCATTGATAAAACAAAAAAGCAGCAATTTGAAGAGTAAGTTTTTTAAATAGAACACCCTGCGATTTTATTGGTAATTAAAATAATTATGAAATTCTGAATAAACTTTTAGTTTTTCAACTTTCTAACTAGTCATTTAAAAAACCTATTCTTCACACTGCTGCTCTTTTGTTTTACAGCACAAGAAACTGTCTAACTCAAGTTTTTGAATTTTCTGAAAAACTTTATTTTGGTGAAATTAATGAATGTGTAATGAAAAATCAATCGCTGTATAATAGTGCAAATAAAATTTACTTTTACTTCATTAACAAGTTTGTCATCATTTTATTGCTTCATCAATTTCACAACGATAAATATAGGTGTATAAATAAAGTAATTCATAGGTTTATTTATGGAGTTATTTTTACTTTTTTAGAAAAACACTCGGGCAGGTCAATTTTTATTTTTTCGCAAAAACGTTTGCAAGCAAAAAAATACTTGTTCTAAATCTTAAAATGATGACAAGACGCCATTTAAAAAAAATTAAATACAAAGATACTTGTGTAGACAGACAGACAATCTAATCTATCTAAAACAGAATGGTGGCCTGTTGAATTAATTTTAAAAACTAACAATAAATTTATATAAATGAATTGCATATTTTAATTTATATAATAATCTCTTTTTCAAATATTATACAATCACAATGTAGTATCGAACATTGTAGTCGATGATCCAGAAAAGATTGCTGTTCACAGTCAACGATATCAACATCAATCATTTATTAATAACCGTTTATACAGTGAAGTTAGCCCAACATAATCTCCTTTCATGAAATATAAGTTATTTGAGATTGAAAGACATGGTTGTTAATGTGGTTGCCTATTGTTTAAAGAATTAAACTAAAACCACCTATAAAATATAAAATTGAGAACACAAAATTATTTTAAAACCTAATAAAATGTAAACAAGTTCTTAAATAATGAATAATGTGAAATTTGCTTTATAATTAGTAGCTAACATCATGTTGAAAAACATTCTGATAGTCTTTAAGCAGGACTTACAGAATTATTTCTTGAGTTGTATTTGATAGGTTACGATAGATTGAAATTTCAAACAAGCCCATCTTTCAGTTGTTCTTTCACTACCGCAATCGATCATAAGCAAGCTTGCTTGTTACAGGAAATTTTTGACAAAAATGCCAAAATATGTAAACTTAATTCGAACATGTTCTACAACATAGCATATTCTCACAAATCTTCCCCTAATAATCAAATTTCTGCAGGGGTTCAAAAAATGTATGGAAGTGGTTTCACCCTCATAGTTTATTTAAAGCATCAACTGAATACTGTTTTTTATTACTAACTACAAGAAGTACTTCTGAGTTGGTTTCATTTAAATAAATCTAGTGCTTCTATGTGAAACTGTAAATTCTCGATCCTAGGGTTCTCACTTTGAGGGTGGTTTTACCTTCTTAAACTGTTTATGGACAGATAAGGAAAAATATGTGTTTTACTTTTTAATTCTCTATAACATATCCGAAAATCGTCAAAATCAGAGGGGGACACCTGAGGTACTCAATCAAAAAGAAACCATGGTTAACTCAAAATCTTATTTCTCTAAAAGTTTAAGGAAAATATTTGTGAGGAATATAGGAACAAAGAGAATGGAGAAAAACCAACGCAAAACCTGCAGCAGTCTTACAAAGAACCACAAATAAAAATAATAATACAACAAAATAGGACTTCATTAGTTAGGTCACACTACTAGAATGGAAGATTATTTAACAAAGAAAATATACAACACATAATTAAGAGGATGAAACCAAAAAAGAAGCAGCTAACCAAACCTAGTGGAGAAATGTCTAGAAATAGCTAATAGAATTTGGAAATAAAACTGAGAACAAACAACACAAAATACTACTAGAAAGTTATGGAAAATTCAAGCTATGCTGTTTTATATATAAGGTGTTTCAATAATTTGTGGACAGAAGATAGTGTTATTATTTGTAGGAAAATTGTGCAGAACAATTACTTCAATGTACTAATCTATCATTGTTATTTACAACAAAATAGATTATAGGAGTTGAAACCTAACTGTTTCGGTGTTATGAATTCTTTGTTGCAAAGCTTTTTTAAAACTTCTCGACTCGCCCTGGTATTAATAAAAGAACTTTTTAGTATTTCACTTTTACGTAACTAAACCTTGATCTTCGCTTCTTAAAAGTCATTACGTTTCAATCAGATGGTATTATTCTCAGTAAACAATAAACGCAATTTGTTATTATTGAACCAGCTTTTGTTTGATACCAATGTCACCATCTTGAATCAATAGTTCTTCATTGATAATATTCGTCAATATTTCTACAAATAATGAGATAATGACATTATCCATCATAGACAGATTGTTGGAACACCGTACATGTACCATAAGAGAAAGCTATTCAAGAAATCGGTAGTCACATCGTATTCAACTATAGAACTTTCATCGGAGAAAAAATTAGCGGTGAGTCATTTTTTACACATAACTTTTGTATCTTATCTGAGTTTATTAATTTGTACTACATATTACTTATTTGGTGAAGAGAA
>VTPC01090660.1:91923-113380 GCA_011009095.1 Ignelater luminosus | reverse complement strand
GTACGGAAAAATTCATTGAGTACAAAACAAGTTTAGTCCCTTTACTATGCTGATGCAAAAAATCTCTTGCATATCTTCATTAATAACCGATTTATGCGTGCACATAGACTTAAGACCAAGGTTCCAATAGCTTTTTTTTCTTAAGGTACTTCCCAACAAAGATACAAGAAGGCGCAAAAACGAAGTGTGTTTATTTCGAAAACGATTGACTTAAGCGACTTGACTCAAGAGGACCTTTTTCTTAGTAAAGCATTGCTATTCACGATTATGATACTAACATTTCCAAATTCTAAGTCACCTATGAGTATTTTCAAATTTTAATCTAAGAAAGTTGAGGCAAATTGGACAGTCATGTTATGTTCTAAACCTCATCGATCCATCCTTGTTTAACAATTATTACCAAAAAATCGTTCTTTTGTACTCTTTTTAGAAGAGCTGAGTCTTTCTTAGGGAGCATTTTAGAAAAGAAAATAATTGGAAATTGAAGTCTAGAGGCTTAACACCCTGTACATATAAAAATATTTTACTGAAGATAATCTCGAAATAAAATCAGTTCCTGTTAATGTCAACTCTCGTCTACTTAATTTGGGTTAAGTCTGATTATTAATAATAAAATGTGACTTATCAATTTATTGTATGGCGCTACATAATAAATAAAGATATTTAAAGCCAATTAAACCTTTTTTTTTTGAAAACGGTCATATTATTTATTAAAAATATTGAAATAGTTTTGATCTTTCAAAATTATAATTACGCATAAAATATCATATATTCATTCGTAACAAAATTCGAACCCTTAATCACATTATACATTATATACGAATAAACCCCCCAAAAAAATTATTTTTTAACTTACCTCAAGCCGACGAATTTGTGTTTTAGGTGAATATTAGACACGATACTCTCACTGTACCATCTTAAGCTTAACTAAACTGGATGGGTAAACGCCTACGAAACACACCAATAACCATAAAACATCTGCTTTGAGAATTTTGAAAAGAAATGTTTCGCACAAATATAACGGCATGTTTAGGACAGATGAATTTATGAGGGGGTTAAAATTCCAAGAATGCAGAAGGTGGTCAAAGCCTTAAATTTTACACTTTACACTCATTATACGAACCAATGAACATATCCATATAATGAAATTTCCTTTTCCAGTATAAATGATTTTTAAATACCAAAAATGTATTTTGAACTTTCCAAATTGGTAAAAACCAAAAGTTTGTTAATAATAAATAATTAGATAATGTCTAAATTGCTTTAGGTTTTTAGACCTTAAACCTTATAATTCTCATTGTTGTGCCCAGCAATAAATAGAAATTCGAGAAAACAAAATATACAGGGTGTAACAAATAAAAAAATAAGTAAATTACATTCTGCTTATCTAAATTGCCCTATATAAAGACTTAACCGTTAATAATCTCTGAATACTGAAAATTGAATTTTACTTTACGCGAACAAATTTTATTTATTTTGTTTGAAAAAACGAAATTTTCTACTTTTATCCTTAAGAATATCTACATTTAAAAATCAATAAAAAAGTATTTATTAGAAAAAAAAAACAATATTTACATACATAAGAGACTGGATCTTGTGCTACAGTTTATTCCAGTTAACCGGCTATTTTGTTAGTCAATAATAAAGTTATATTGAAAAATCAAATTCGTTTACCGGGATCAATCACAAAATCTGATGACATCTTACAACAAATTCACATTTGTTGTTTTTTGCAAAACGTAGTTGAAAATCCTCCAATTACAGACTGTTGTAACAATTTTAGTTTGGCATTAAGCAGATCAGTATCAATATAATATAGTACGAATCTAGCAATTTCGACGATATTCAATTGTTTATTGTAAAATTTCCATCAAAATGGTTGAAGAGTAACCTTAATTTCTAGTACGTAATAAAAATTCTGGAACTTTAAATTATGATTTTCATTGTTATCCACTTTCACTTGTTTGAAACTCTTCCAACCTTATTGTTAGTCCTGTTTTTCTAAGTAATGAATATTTGCTTAACGGATGCTTTGCAGTCCATTAGAAAATTACAGTCAATAATTTTAAATCGACTAGGCTTAGATACCTACACTGCTATATTGTAATAAACGGTACACCAGGAACAAAAAACATCAAAATACTTACATAGAAAAACCAAAAGGTCTTTCTTTTCTAAAACTCTCTATAGTTATCTCATTGTTATCTTAATTTGCAAACCACAAAAAAGTTTGTAAACTTGACTGGGAGATTATTTATGTGTTAAACGACTTGCTATATTCTTTATACACAAGAAAAGAAAGTGTTTTAGTATTGCAAAATTAATGCAACATTTTGGATCTCGAGGTTGTGCAAATAAATTTCTCACGTCAGTTTTTAGAGAACTAAAAATAGGTACCTATTTCGGTTACTCACCATAAGTATAAAACAATTTAACAATAGGAGGGGAGCAAGGGGGAGTCAAAGTTGGAAATCTTGCACTTTTTGAAAACGAAGAAAAGTCGGAATAACTCGAGAACAGGAAGACCGATTTTTACCAAACTTGGGGGTGGGCAAAATTGATTGGGACCTTATGGGCAGGCCTAGCGATCTGTCGTGTAGAGCCACCAAAGAATGTTCTGTCCCGGGGTGCAATTTTGCGAAGATATCGAAGCGACATTTAGTTCTCCAATTCATCTGCATCTGATGCTGCTCGAACCGATTTCACACATTTTACGATTCGGCCGCTAGAGACAGTCGAAACCAAAGAGGGCTTGTAGCTCAGAAACTATAAGGGCTACGGGAGTCTGGTTTTCGCCGATAGACACAGCTTCGCAAGTACATACTATCGCGCGATAAAAACCAAAATATCCCGAAGCTCCACAAAAAGACCGTTTGGGGAATCTGCAAACTTTACAACCCCTATCGAAACCGTCCGAATAGTCTGATCAACATAATATTCGAGATTTATATTCTGGGAGTGTTGATTTATCCACTCGAGAAACCTGACTCGATTCAATTAACTCTGCACTTTTCTCCAAGGCATTTGTAACTCGATCAATTATGGTCCGATCAAGCTGGGATCTGTTTTGAACTAAAGAGCATCATTAGGGCAACAAGCTTAAGTGGGTACCAGTGGCGTCCCCTCGTTTTTGGGGTGTATTAGAACAAAAGAACGTAATTTGCTTTCTTTTGCATCTTTTTGGGGTAGTTTTCCGAGTTCCTAGGGAAACGTAGTTGTAACACTTTAAAGTGCCGTGGAATAGACAATAAAAAAAAGTTCAATGCACTTTTTTCCTAAGGTCGTCTTTTAGGTCGAAAACACGAAAAACTGAAAAAGGTGCAAATGCAGCCCTGGAATGGACACCCTTTGAGCTAGAGAGAAGAAACTTCTGCACTAAACGTACCTTAGTGACTTATATGTGATTCTATAAGCAAATTTAGAATCTTTTCAAAGAGACTCGAAACATAGTTTTGGACTTAAACTGTAATTTTGTTCTACATAAATCTTTTAGTTTATTGTAATTTTATATTCAAAATCCTACATAATTTTTTTTATGGTAAATTATTTGTATAAACATAATTAATTTTATGTTAAATTAACTAAATCTTACTTTTAGTATTTTTGTACTATGTCCGTGAGTTAACGGAGTCTAGAAAAACCATTAAAAGAAAGTCTAGATACTTTTCTGCTTAATAGCCTCGTATTACTAGATTCCAGTTTATGTATAGAGTTGGGATCAGCAGATTCGACCCCCAGGTCCAAATTCGTTCAAGCTGTAAAATATGCAAACGTGATGTCTTGTCACACAAACCAATTCGGTCCTGGATGGGTGTTATAACGACCTATGGATGGAAGATGGCATTGCTACTTGCAGAGACATTACAGAATGTTACTTACTAAAAATATTGTACCCTTTACTTTCTAAAATTATTTTCAAATATACAGAGTGTTTGATAAAAGAGTAAATATTTGTAAATTGCTCAAAATTCTTCTTTTAGTTCAAAAATTTACTTTTATATATATTTAAAAAAAAATAACAGAAATACTACTAGTTCAAGATAAGATACAGAGTAGTCTATTTAAAAAACTAAGAGAATAAAAATATTTGTTCCTTGATCACTTTGTATAATAAAACCATCTAGCTGAAATCTTAAAAACCAAAGATCACAGTCGACTTCTGTATAAGAGTAAGATACTAAAGGGTCTTTTATTACTATCAGGACGAGTCAAGAAGTTTAGAAAAGCTTTGCAACAAACATATTGAATAATAATAAAGGACGGTATGCTACATTCTTTTTGATATTTCTATGGATAAGGACACAATCTTCTGCCACACATCGCTGGAACACACTGTATATTGGAGCAGTTTTTTTTTCGATTTTAAAGTCATTGATAATTTTTAACAAAAGAATAGCACACATTAGTTTTCCAGATTTCTATTAATCAACTTCCTAACTCTTGCTATTCTTTACATTGTTGTTAATAAATCACACTGACAAACCGATATGGTAAATTGCTGGTGATTAGACAAGTATTTTTTATTTTTCGTTTTGTCTTAGTTGTAGAGTAATGTTAACTTTCAGGTGCATCATCATTATTATCAGCTGCTTTTCAATTTTCTGAAACAACTAGGAAGGAAATGTAAAGCTAATGGTATACTGAAAAATGAAATTCTACTAAAATGATAATTTATTTAGGTAGTATAAGCAAACAGTACAAGTTTTGTTTCTGGTATATTTACTGCTTTTCCCTAATTTTTTCCAGTACAGAATTTGTATACTTACCTCAATTATTTTTTAATGGATTCGAAATTTTTATATTTAAGAACTACAAGAAATACAGAAGACAGAAGTTATAAAATATTCCATGTATATGTTATAGGTTTGTATTTCTTATATTAGTCTATAACCAAACGAGTCGATGAAACATTATAACCTGATGGTGGAGCTTGAACAGATACAGGAATACGGATAAATGCTGGGTCAGCTGAGCGAGACTAGTAGACAGAGTTTTGGAGAGTACAAGGTAATTGGCTATGCAGTTACTTACCATCTTTTAAAAGCGTCATCGTAGTCTTTAAGCTTATAGACAATTTAGAAAAGTGTTGGAAAGCTAAGGAAATCAACAACAAATAGAATTAATATCCAAGAACACTGATGTATACTTAACTATAAAATATGAATTTAAATAAATAAAATGCAAAAGTTAATAGACAGTTTTAATTCAACAATAATGATAATGAACATGAGTGACCACTACATAGAAATCTTAATATTAGAATGGTGTAATATTAGCACAAATAATATAATAAAAAAAAAAATAAATTTCCAAGCTCCGAGGCTAAACACCTACCCTTATCCTAATTTGAAAATACTTCAATAAATTATGTATTATGTAAAGCTAAATAATATTGAACTAATCACCAGATTCTTTTTCAAAAAACAAAAAAATGCAATATAAAGGTTAATCTAAGTTGACCATCCTGATTGGTTTTTGAGTATGCTGTCCTGGTTTTTCTTTTGGAAGACCAAAGGAGACTCTTATATCTGTTTCGGGAGTCTGAAAGGAACACCCTGAGTTTGTCTAGAGTCTCAAGGAGGACTGCTTTGTATTTTAATTTATCATTATTTAATGAAAATCCTGAACAACAAAATAAATGTAAGAAGGTGATTACTTCAATATAATCGTAGTGGATCCTCGTAGGTAGGTGTACATGTACATACAAACAATTCTGCTTTAAAGAGCTTACATCTTATCTTCTATAACTAACAAATTAATAAATACTTATCTTTTACTTTATACTATCAGAATTTTACAAGAATAAAACAAATATACAATTTATAATTCTCATTTAAGTTTTATGAACAATAATAATAAACGAATTGTAAGTAAACTGGAAACAAACGAAGACATTCGTTGACAAACATGCAAAACATGATTGTTACAATTTTTCTTTTTTACACATTTGCCAATTCTTTAAGTTGATAGCAGTTTTATGCTGCGTCCTACTAAATCCTTTAGGATGTGGGTTCTAAAGCGAAAGTCAAAATATGACTTATAACTAACAGACCACTCGTCCTGCGCACTTAGTAATTTTAATTCTAAAAAAATAAGCTGCATTTAATACACTGTAGTGTGTACCGTGAGATTGGAAAAAATCAATTGTAGACACCTATGGAAATCAAAACTCTAAATTTTTAAATAATTGATTTTGCCATTTTGTTATGTAAAATTAAAATATTTAAAAAGAGTAGGTATAAAATGTATTTAGAAAGTAATTGAAGTGAATTTTAAGCTGTGATGTATAAGTGTTTTGTGTTTAATTTTATTGTATGTTCTTATTGAATTACAGGCTTACATTACATACATATTTAAAAATATGGTACATTATGAGATGTTTGTTAAGAAGATATGATATCATACTATGATTTTTTTTGTAAAATAGGTCTTTAATATGTTGAAAACAAAAGTTATTAATTGAATTATTTTATTTGACCTGGTTAACCCAATCAATCAATCAATCAAAATAACCATGAAAACATTGATAGCTATAGTATAGCAATGGTCAGGTTAAACCTCATGCCTCATGATTTAGGCTCAATATACATTGAACCTGTAACTGCTTTTTTTAGGATACTTTTCTGGGACATAATGAAAGGGTATCCCAAAATCAAGCAAATCTGCGAACGGGTGGTTACCGTCACCGCACCACACCACCGCTCCATTGAGACATATAGCACCGGTCCATTTGTCATCCAAATTTCGTCCTGACGTCCATGGACGTAAAGTGGACATCCATTGGACGTCCAAACTATACCCAAACTTATTATGTCCAAACATCGTCCGAATTATGTATGTGCAAGAATCGTCCGATTTATGTCCAAAAATTGTCCGAATTATGTCCAAATTACGTACAAAAAAAATGTACAAATTACGTCCAGTAACGGACGTCCGTAGGATGTCCAAAGTTGTGACAAACGGACGTCCATTGGACATCCATAGGATGTCCATGTGCTATATGGGTACAAGGCATGTGATTAATAAAATTCTGTGTTATCTAGACAAGTAAATTAATTATACTGATTTCTGAAAAGGAACCTATTTTAATTGTCGCGCTACTGGCTACTGGATGGAAAGCCAGAATTGGAATTACCATATATTGTTATAATTGCCTTTATATTGAGGAATATTTTGTTTCTCTAAACCTATCTATGCTTCCTTGTTTTTCTCTTAAGTGTTAGAAAGCCAGCAAGGAACAATATAAAAAATATTGCAAGTTGGTCATAATTTAAACTGAATTTTTGGAGTTGAGCATCTCTTTTTCCATCTCAAAAGTGCAATTAAAAAATACAATAGAAAACAGACTCTCTTGCTTACTATCTAGGCAAATCTCTTTGAAGTAGTTGCTACTAAATAAAAATTTCTCCTTTGGGAAAATGATAATATGTATTTAGTATATCATCTATGGGACCTAAAGAGTCAGTTTTGCTGTACTTGGTTAAGTAAATTGAGTGTGAAGATGCAAAAATCAAATTCTAACAAAGGAAATAGTCTTATTGATAAATAAGTCTTAATTACATTGATGATGGTATTGAGTCATTCAATTTATTAGTAATTGAAAGGTTAAAACGAAAAGTGTTGCATGTTAAAAATAGATGCTAATCACAGGTAAACGAAAGTGGAGCAGTTTGAAATGATTTATCCAATGTGAAAAGTAAAACAGAAGAATTTCAAAAGATCTGAAGTTAGGAATAAGGATGGAGCAAAAGATCATGAGTAGCACACTTTCCTTCATTAAGAAAATTGCTTCTGCTTTCTTTCTTCTTAACACGTTTACTGCCCACGACGCATAGCATGCGCTTGAACTGTTATCATTCTTTGAGCGTACGTTGTTGTTGTATGTTTAGGATTGCAGCGATAGTGGTGTGTGCTTGTAAGGGTGTTATAGTAACTTTTGCAGTGCATTTGGCATACTTGGTTCTACCTAATCTGTTACACAATGGAAGAAAGTCAATCAGGCCTTTCAGGTATAAAAAACCTAGACTGGAGTCCAAAACCACCTTTAAGAGGAGAGAACAAGAGTTGGAAAAAATGATAACTTGGGAGATCCGACATTTATCAATAATGATACCGAAGATGTCAGTTCTGAAAGTGAAGAGCTTGACATTGAGGCAGAAACTCCAATAAATCTTCCAGATGATGAAGAACCTGAAGATGAGGCAACAGAAAGTGAAATTAATTGGCAAGCAAGATACTCCAATAGAATTCTTCAGTTTATTACTTGATGACAATTTTTTGATTTGGTTGTGCAGAAAACCAACGAATATGCTGAAGAAGTATTTTTGTCCAAGAGTATTCTGGAGTATTCGCGAATTACTAGATGGAAGCCAGCCGCTAAGGATGAACTGAAAATATTCGGAGAACTGTTTTTTCACATGGGAATCATTGATCTTGCACGATTACAGGACTACTGGCTATTTAATTTCCATTGTTTTTCGGACTACATGAACCGCGATCGCTGATATTGACGTGTTTGCATTTTTGTCGCAATCCCAGTGAAGATGACGAGAAACCTCAGGACGGACTATTTAAAATAAGACCCCTTATTGACTATTTTAATAAAAGAATAAATGGCATTTATTACCCTGATAAAAATTTGTGCATAGATGATTCTACATGCTTGCAGAACCTAGTGGACTTATTTTGAAATTTGCTGTATACGCAGGTGCACTGGGATGAATATGGGGGAAGAGGTCATGCATCAAAGATAGTATTATAAAGGGTTTTCCAATAAGAGGTGTTGTTTTGAATAGCCCGCTATTTCGGTAGATGTCACTTTTGAAGCTATCATTTTTTGATATTTGACAAGTAAAAACTACGCCATTAATAAATATGGAACGATACACGCTTCAACAACGCATTGAAATTATTAAAATTCACTATAAAAATGGTGAAAATTTGGCAGAGACGGTTCGTAAAACTCGAACATTTTTGGGTCACCGTGAAGCACCTTGTCGGACCGCAATACAGAAATTGGTGAAAAAATTCGAGCTCTTGGGACAAGTTAGTGATGTGAAGAATAAAACCCGTGCACGTCGCTCAAGAACAGCCGAGAATATCGCTGTTGTAGCCGAAAGTGTTAAAGAAAACCCAGGTTTGTCCATTCCTCGTCGTTCTTTGGAATTAGCCATTCCACAAACGTCATTACACCGTATTTTGCATAAAGATTTGGGTCTTAAGGCTTATAAAGTCCAGTTAACACAAGAACTCAAGCCGGCCGATCATCAACAACGTCGTGTCTTTGCTGATTGGGTCGTTGAAATGCATGAAAATGATTCAGAATTCCATCGAAAAATCATCTTGAGTGATGAGGCCCATTTCCACCTCGGTGGCTTCGTCAACAAGCAAAATTGTCGGATCTGGGGCTCAGAAAATCCAAGAGTTATTGTTGAAAAGTCTCTCTATCCTCAACGTGTGACTGTTTGGTGCGGTTTATGGTCCGGCGGAGTCATTGGACCTTACTTTTTCGAAAATGAGGCTGGAGCAACAGTTACGGTGACTGGATTGCGCTATCGAGAGATGATTAACGATTTTTTATGGCCGGAATTGGATGGTATTGATCTGGACAACGTTTACTTTCAACAAGACGGCGCTACGTGCCACACAAGCAACGAAACCATTGATCTTTTACGGAAAAAGTTTCCGGACCGTGTTATCTCTCGAAGAGGTGATCACAATTGGCCACCGAGATCTTGTGATTTAACACCTTGCGACTTCTTTCTTTGGGGCCACATGAAAGAGAAGGTCTACGCCAACAGCCCAGCGTCGATTCAAGACCTCAAAGATGGAATTCGTGAGGCTATCGAAGACATAGGGCAGCTACTTTGCGATTTGGTTATGGAAAATTTCATGAAAAGGATATTGTCCTGTAAGCGTGGTCGTGGTGGTCATTTGCCTGATGTTATTTTCCACTATTAACGGCATACCTTCCTCTTTATAATGAAATAAACATCCGATCATTTATATTAAAAAATGGCACTTTTCTTTGAATATCAAAATAACACCTCTTATTGGAAAACCCTTTATTTGATGAATGAAAAACTAAATGCAGGCCATTCTCTACATGGATAATTTTTACAATAATTATGATCTTTCGCTCGAACTATTATCAAAAAAAAAACTCATTGCACGAGCTCACCAATAAGAGAGGTAACAAAAAACAATCAAAAACAATCGTAATACGGGAGGCGTCGATCGACAAAATCAATTTATGGCATATTATCCATGTGTCAGAAAATCCGTCAGGTGGTATAAGAAAATAGGATTGCACATTATGCAATTATTACTCCCAAATTATTATTTTCTGTTTAAAAATTGAATACATCGAGAATGTCATTTTACGATTTTAGACTGCAAATTATTAATAACCTTTTACCAGAAAACATGCAAAAACAACCGACAGTTCCAATTTTGACACATTTCATTAGTCATTGTTCTAAGGGATCATTTAGCAAGACACTCCCAAAGGAATGTAAACAGGTGTGTACTTCAAGGAAAGAGAACAGACACCCCTTTTCACTGCAAGAGTTCGGGGCAGGTTTCTGCCTTGAACCCTGTTTCGAGCAATCCCATTTAAATTTATTAAGTAAGTAAATTAAAATTTATTTTTAACTTAAAACATTTGATCTAAACCAGACTATTTAACACGAGAAGTTTTTGAACTAATAAAAATAAATTTTTTTAATTGTGCTTAAGTTTTATGTGTTAATAAATTTTAGATTGTTTTTATTGTAGGTATATTTTTCGACATGTGTTTGGGATAAGAAACAGACATTTTTAAATTTCAACGTACATAAATTAGTGTAACTGTTCTAACCTTGTGACCCAAACCTATTGACGTAAAAGGGATTTTTAAACTAATAAATTCCAGCGGTTTGTTTACACAAGGGTTTAAATTTCTCTGTGTCATTGCTAACATATATTTTTTGATATTATTTATGACCTGAGAATTATTATTATAAATTAGTTTCTGGCACAACTTTACACATTTTCAGCCTTGAATTTTATCAATTTTTATGGAACGGAATCAATTTATCAACAAAAAAAGCCAGACGTCTTTTATTTTTTAGTAAACTGCTATTTATAAAATGGCCTAATTGATATTTGTTCATCTACATATTGTATAGTACAAAAATAAGGAAAATAAATAATTAAAACTAAAGTATCTGAACTAATTCATATCAACCAATCTCTAGCAATACAAAAACGGTATTTTCTTTTATAAAAATGAAGAAAGCAGTGGTAATATATTTACGTTCGTTTGTGAGCGCATACGCCGACAAGAACACTGCCGGAGCACCGTTTTTTGTAAAAAAGGGACTAGAAGCCCAAAATGCTAAATTATAAAATAAAAAATATTTTACATTAAATAATCCAAGAAATTCCAAAAAATGTGAATTCAGCACGGAAGGAAGAACAATTATTATGCATAACAGTCAACATGTTAAGAAATCTGCCAGTAAGTTAAGACTTTTCAGAATGTTTAGTGTTATTAGTGACTTTTGCAAAAACTATGGCAATTTTGAAAATGTGCTGTACAATCCACAGTTTGTCGTGTATTAGTTAAAGAATTCTTTTGGTAAAAAATGAGCATGAAATAAACGAAGTAATGGCTTTGCAGGATAGCATACAAAACACAAAGGTTTTTTGGCAGAGGAAGGGATCTTGTGTTGGTAGCACAGTTAAGGAGATCATAAAAGATTCTAAAATGATGACTGGGAAGACATAACAATGCTGCAACTTTTTGATGTCGAAGCTATGTTAATAAAAATTGCAAAAAGTTGTCTGGCAAATGCTGCTATTGTTGTATTTTTTTCAGTGGAGTTTTAGGAAATCAATATCAAGGCGAATGGGCAAGGCAAAACAATATTGGGAAAATATGGTGCTACTTACATACATATTACCATTTTCCCAGTAGTGATTAGTAAAGTGTAGAGAAAACGTATCCAGAGGAAAATAATATACACATAACACAAAATATACTTGTTGATTGTTTTGCTGAGTGTTCTTCAAATTGTCTGTGAATGACAAAATGTAACTTTATAAGTAGGAAACTATTAGAGTATAAATATAAAGACACACACACAGCTTTCCCCAAAAACATGACCATTGTACCTTCAGATTTTCGTTTAATGAAAATATTAATTTTCAGGATAAACCATTACAACTTGAATTGATCCTTAAAATCCCGATGGAGAAGAGCTGTGTAAACTATTAATAAACCTAACCTTACACCAAAGGTTAAGCAAATTGCAATAATTATTTTTTTATTTTTTGTAGTATTTAGTAATTAACTTGAATTCTACATACACGGCTAGTAATAAAAATATGAGCTACTCTTCTTGTTAGTCTGTTGAAGAAAACAAACATGTGCATAGTAGCACTTGTTTTAGAAACCAGAAAAGTGTGAACGGAGCTACTGATTTTCTAATTACTAAAGACCAACTTAGGCCATTTAGTCTTCCCTCTTATATTGAACATTTTCTGCTTCATTTACTATTGGCAAATTAATAAACTAATAAGCATTATAATATTAATTAAACTCTTTAAAACAACTTTCTAATTCTTAATCGACACTGATATAATTTTTGATGTTATACTTACTTAGTAGATTAGCTTCTACAATTGATGATGAATGATAGAATGTTTTTAAAAAATATTGTTTTAAACCAAAGTTACTTACTTGGATTGGTTAAAATATTCCATGCATGGGCGAGACAATTGCCTTTAGTTAGAATCTTTGCCATATAAAGGAATTTCCCAGCTTTACTATAAGTGTATTTATGGGGACCAGAAAACCACTAAAATGTTATATAAAGGCATCAACAACCAGAAAATATAAATAATAGTAAACTTACCTGAACGTCCACTAATCTTGCCATGTATCCTTCGAATCTCAATAAAATTTTAGCTGCAATTTCATATGCATGCCTTTGCTCAAGTAAACCTATTACGTTAATGCATAATCCTTTCATCATTCTTTGGGAATTAACATCTTGCATGAAAGGAGCTTTCTCATCTAAAACATATTATTATATGAAATTTTATTTTTCAGTATTGTATAAGTTTTCGTTTAGTATTTATTTCTGATTTTCTTGTTGCATGGAAAATTAAATCGTACCATGATGGTCTAATGGATAAAGATAAGGCTAATTGCTAAAATCCAGCAAGGTAATTTGAGAGTATAAAATTTTAAAATCAAAATGTGATATTACTAATAGAAAATTTTTATCAAGTTGCCAAATCAAAACAACCAACCCAAATCACTAAACTAAAAAGAATCTGTATGAGACTCTGCATGCCGGTGGTAACAATTAAAACTATATCTGAACATAATTATATAGTAAATGTACTTAAGATAAGAAACTGAAAAAAATTAAAAGAATAGTAAATACTTACCATAAGCTTTCAATAAAGGTCTAATTCTTTCATAAACGACATTAGACGATAATGGTTTGAGAAAGTCCATTGAATTTAATATAAATGATTCTTCATACGTTGGGTGATGATATTTTTTAAATAATGGTATTAATACATGCTTTATTTCCCCCTCAAGTAAAATTCTTTTTAATAGAAACATATCCATTCCACTCATTGGATACATTCTGCTTGGTGTGTAATCTGAAACAATTATATATAGGTACATCTAAATGTAATTAGGGGTTGCTTCTCTTTAGGTAAAATTACTAAATTAGTAGGTGTATTAATGGTGTGCATATTTGCTACCTAGTTTTTTGTAAAAAATCCAGAATTATTTTATAAAATCTATGTATAAGAGATGGCATCTCAAACATAAGTTGAGCCAAATTAGTGTATGTGGAAAGTATCATACAGGGTGTCTCTAAAAGGTCTGTACATATACCACATATTCCTTAGATCAAAATAGGACAATTTAACCAAACTTACTTCTATCCAAAAGTGCTCCGTTAAGGCGCTACCGGACGTCAAAGATCTTAAAAATATTTCTATTTTGTTTAAATAACAAAATAGTGCTTTTAGTAGCAATTGGAATTAAATTTGGGAGTCGAATGTGTTCTTCAATATACACCCCAGGAAGGCCAGAATAAAATTCACTGTGCCATGCCTGTTCCGCCTTTTGTTGTGAATTTTATTTTGGCCTTCCTGAGCGTATATAAACGTTTCATTGAAATCGGTTAAGAAAGCTGGAGCAGCGCCAGTTTCGTAAAAGTCAGTTTTAGCCATTTTCCGACCTATAATATTTTTTTGCGAGGCCCGAAGGGCCCATTTAGGCGAACGGCAATATACGTGTCGACTTATTTTTGATGTGAAATCGCCAGTAGAAATTTCATCGAGATCGGCTCCCTCCTTGTCGGTTAAATATGCAATTTTATCTTTAGATTTTATCGATATGTGTAAACAAATGGATTAAGATTGCACACAATGTTCCCTAAAGCTGCTTACCCAGTGCAACATAATATATAACTATTTTTTCTCTAACAGTTTTCAGAAAAATCTGCAGTCACTCCACAAAATTCTTATGCCACCCTCTAAGAAATGGTTTGGCTATGGGCCTGATTACATTACTCTATTAATAAGATACAATGAATATTTCATATTACATGTTACCACATATTAGGTATTCCTTTCTTTCTTAAACTGTAAACGGTAGATTTTTATATACAGGGTGACATTTTGAATGGTTTCAATCGGCCGTATTTTTTTTAATAAGAAATGTCAGAAAATGCTCAAAACCGTTTCGGTAGTATGCAGGGGAAATCAAAGTGATCCCACAAACATGGCGCCACTCCCAACCCCCCGTCCCCCGCCATTTTACGACACATCATTAGAAAGCTCTTGAAAAAGGCTTCTCATTGATACCCTATAAAGACACATTCCAAATATTTCACTGTCTCAATTAAAAAAATTCTCCCTGTATAATAAAATTATGTTTTTACAATATCCAGATACAGTGTTGGACTGGAGCATTGCAATACAAAGAAATTTCTGGGGAGCCCTTGCTTTTTTATCAAGTCCAAATAACAAGCAGTATAAATGACTTAAATTAAATTAACATGAGAAATTGAACATCTAAATTATCTCAATTATGATTCAAAATCAACTTACCTTGTTTATTAAAGATTCTCACTAAACCAATTACACAATTATTAAGATATTAATTAATGTAGTTAACAAAAATAACCCTTAATAAGCGATTTTAAAGAACAAAACCAAAATGACGGAAATATTTCAGAACTGAATATCATTTAAGAGTAAAAATTACTAAATCTTTATATATTTTTTTCATTTAGTACTTACTATCTTGTTGGCAGAACTGAATAGTTTTAGCGGGATTTGCCGAATTACGTCATATCCCCCCTCTATATTGGCGCGGTAATCGTTTCTTTAGTTTAACTTTCAAAGTTTTGAAAACATTAAATTAACAATTCTTCTAAAACTGATAACATAATAACATGTTTATATATTTTGGATTGTCATAAAGAGATGAATTAATTAGATGAGGACATTCAAATGGCCACACATACGACAAAATGGTATTTAACTAAATCCTTTTTTGCTACTAATTTGTATTTTGCTAATTATTTTGGTACTTAAACTTTACTTTAATTTTCTATTTTGAGCAAACAGCAATTCATAATAATTATACAGGATAACCGCAAGTATCTTCAGTACAGTATACTGTTAATAACTATGTTAAATCTCAATGTGTTATGTATATTTATATTATAGTAACAAGGTAATGAAATCACAAATAATCATTTTTTTTTTGTTCAACTTAAATTATTACCGCAAGGCATATCAAAATTTGAGAAAAGCAAATATGACAAGATATCATCAAACCTACAAAGAAAGATAGTAGAGGTAAATCTTTTGCATCTTTAAGAATGCCATTAGGTTGTTGTAGTAGCCGAGAAATTTCTGGATATCAAATGAGCAAGCAGGGCTGATTAAGAACCACTTAAGTCACTACTTGTTCATGTCCTTTCTTTGGTTTACTGATACGAAGAACCTTTCCAAATCAATAAAGGTAATAACAGACTACCGATCTCTCATAGAAAAACTTGAGAACAGGTTTTCATCCTAATGGACACGAAATTCTGAAAAGCAGACTATCCCTGAGCTTCTCTAAGAGTGCTGGAGTGACAAAGAAGGAAACAATAGATGTTCAAGCTAAACCCAAAACAAAGGAGGCTGGAAAGCAGATAGACCAACTAGCTGTTCCCTCTGCGAGCAGAAAAAGAAGAGGAAGGTTTTGCCTTAAGGTAACTCAAGCTAATTTATACTTATATTTACATTATTGCAAGATTTGGTTGCTTTGAAAGTGCTTATAATTAAGAATGACATTGATCTGGTTTTCATATGGAAATTCTGGGTGTTTCAGGAAGCTGTCTGGAGTCCGAATACATTCACCAACAGTACTAACTTGCATACTGACCAAAATGAATCCATACTTACATCAACATCGAAACTATCTTCAAGGACTTTATAGTAGTGAGGGTGACGGAACAAGTGTGGATGGAAGAAAGCTAACACCTTAATAGAGTTTGCCTATCTTCTGTATGACACAGCTGAAACTAGGAAACTCAATGATCTAATTGGGGCTGTAAAATGAAATCAATAGGGGCCAAGCACAATTGGAACCAACCAACAAAATTAAGTCACTTATAATTCATTATTACTAACAACCTTCAGCCAGTGCATTGTAACAGTGAACCTACTATTGTGATTATTATAGGGTAGGCTAAACAATTGACATATCATTGAGAGATCTTTTATGTCAGATCATACATACATTAGGTTCAATTTGGATTGCCAGTGTAGAAACAAAAAAAAAATTATACAGGAACTCTAGAAATTATGACCGAGATTTCTACCATCAAAACCTGTCACACAAAACAGGGAATGAATCTCCATAAGTACTAACTAGGTCTTGCCAACTGCATTATACATTTGAGTAAGTGATATTTGTTGGCACCTGTTAACTAGCCTACTGTATAGGTACCATCCAAGTGAATCCTCATTAATCTTTTGTTCGCACTTACTGTCTTATTACTAGCTGCGAATCAAGGATGCCACCAGGACTTATAGGGGTTTGTTGTCTGTTATGGAGGTAATGTGTATCTTGATAAAATAGATCTTCAAATCTTTGAAACAAGTGAACAGTATCTACAGCAAAAATAAGATATTTCAGCATTGATAATATATAAATACTCTTGATTGGAGCTGAAATTTTTCTGGTCATGTTATACGTTTACTGCTCTACTCATTATATTAGTTGAGAACTAACACACAACTACAAGTGCTTAGCATATTATCAAAAACTACATATTTTTGTAAATACATGAAAAGCTAAATAAATGTAGATGACGATGTCTTCTTAAGCATCATTTTAAGGAATCGCAGAAGAGAAATATAAAGAGAAGCATGGTACTCTGAGACTGCTATAGCAGAATTTGAAAACACACAATAGTAAACTTAACAAATGTAAAATAGAAATAATAAAATTCTCAATAATTCTTGCCTATTAGGTATAATTTGCAGAATAGAAATCTAATTTATACCTCCTTTATTTTGTTTATAATTAATTCAGTTTAACTTATATGTAGTATTTGATTTAGTTTAGTATAAATGTCTTTTCGTTTAATCTAGTCTCTTTGTGTAACTTTTAACAAAGGTTACAGGTTAGATCACGATCATATTTTGGTAACTTAAACAGTTGTATATTACTAGACTGCTCTAGTCAAAATTGTATTATCTATTAAGTGCGCAGAGTACTTAGGGAATATAAAAAATTTTAGTTAAGATAAGCAAGTGGCAACATTGGCCATGACTGCAGTTTACCTTTATTATTATTATTATTATTGTTTTACTGAAGATATTTGTCTGTTGCCTGTTTAGATAAATTATTAATATTTGACGAATAACAATAATAATTGTGGATGTCAACATAGTAAAACTTGATGTATTATTCCAAGTGTTCTACATATTGTGTTAAACGTGTAATGTTACCTGGTTTAAATGAAGTAACAAGGAGATTTATTGCATAAAGTAATTATTTTTTAAAGAATTCTCATCAACATAGACTAAGGTTAAGACAACTTTTGACTATTTGTTATACATTTTAAGGAATTGGCAGAAAAACAATTTTATATAGTCAAAACATTTATTGATAACTGATAATTTAATATACATGTAAAATTACACTTCAATGTTAACGAAAGAGACATTTCTATTATGATGTGCGCTATATGCTAACAACAGTAGGTTTCTATATGCATTTCAAACTTTCCTTAGAATTTACAAAATTTTTTAGCATCAAACAAAGAAAATAAACAAACCTAATTTATCTATTCACACATTGTATGATACTGTTATTTAAATAAATATCAGACTAAATGGTCTAAACAAATTAGTATATGAACAGAACGTATTATATACAGAGTGAAATTAACTCTCATTTTTTAATCTAAATCAGAAAAATTAAAGAAACTTGTTTATGCATTTGGGATTTCCAAATAAGTTTGTGACTTTGTTTTTTGAAAACAAATAGAACATGAAGAAGGCTGCCGGGAGTATGTGATTTTGTTTTTTCTAACTATTCCAATCTTGACACAACAGATGATTGTAACGTTTGAAAACAGTTATTATTTTCAAGCTGAACACATTAAGCTTAATTTAATTTTAAGATTAATGTGAAATGTAAAAATATGAAAATAAATATATAAAACAACTAACAGCAACAATTCATTACATAACTTGTTTGAATTGAACCAAAAGAAACTAAATAAAATATACAACCGTTTGCAAAGGGCTATTTACAGAATTCACGAAATGCTGTTTTACTTATTTTAATGAACAAATAGAACATCAAAAAATTAAAATACAGTAAATTTAGAGTGGCATTAATTTACTGCACAATTTATGTTTAAAATAATCGCCACATTTTAGTTATCGCCACCTTCTTGTGGCCTATCTTCTTGCTTATGTTCTTCCTTAGTCTCTTCCTCCTGGAATAAAAAGCAATTATTAGTAAGTAATATTTACAAGTACTTTTTTTTCTAGGCATGTAGATACATGAATTATATAAAAAGATGAGTCACTTTACCTTTGTCTGGCTTGTCCATTGTGTAAGGTTCTCTCGTATTAACTGCATGATAGTTGTACTATCCTTATAAGAATCTTTGACTATTTTGTTCAGTTCCGATACTGCTTCCTCAAGTGACTATAAATAATAAATAATTAATAAACAATACTAACAAGTTTAAAACTAAAAACTTTTTTCATTTGAAACAAAAATATTAACCTGTCTTGCTAACTGACGAGCTTTATCTGTTGCACCCATAATATGATAAAAAAAGACAGAGTAATTAAGTGCGAGTGCCAATCTGATTGGATGAATGGCTGGTAGTTGTTCTTTAGCTATTTCGAAACCATTTTGGTATGCCTTTTGTGAGTTCTCAATTAGAGCTGAAAGTGACATTATATGTAACCCAAAATTATTATTATTATTATTATGTAGTTCAAAATTTTAAAACTAAAGATATTAAATAAGTAAGATACATACTGGCCTTCAACTCTTCGTCAGCAACATCAGCCAAATATCTGAAGTAATCACCTTTCATTTTAAGATAGAATGTTTTAGATTCTGGTTTAGTAACATTAGGAAGTAGATGTTCATCCAGAAGATTCTGCACATACAAAACAAATTATTTTACTGCTGTGTATTAATAAATTTTTAAATTATTGCCTAATAATCAAGTAGGATGAACTTATAAAATTTACTTATATGTAAAAGAAATAGAGTGAAATATAAAAAAAGTGGTTCACATTACCAGAATGTCACTGCATAATTTTATTAATTCTTGTTCAATCTCTTCTCTGTATTCTTTCACGATGCATTTCTGTCTCTCAGAATCATCAGTCATTTCTTCAACAGATTGTATGACTTTCCATGAAGATCTTCTAGCACCTATAACAGTCTTGTAAGCAAATGAAAGAAGATTTCTTTCATCATCACTCAGTTCTTCTCCCATCTCTACAACTTCATTCATTGTTTGTACCAACTCATCGTAACGTCCTGCTCTCTCTGCAATTTTAGCCAAGTAGACCAAGTCTTTCTTGTGCCTTGGAGAGAGGGGTTGTGTCTGTTGTTATAAGAAATGAAGAATTAGATATGTAACATTTTACAAACAACAAAAAATATACACTCTCTTTATATATTTATGTTGAAAATAATTAGAAAAACATAAAATATTACCAAAACAATCATTAAGATGCATTGAATTGACTATTTTATTAAATCTTTAATCTTTATAACTACTACTCGGAGGTAGATTTTTAATCTTTGAAATTTGTCGAAGGCTTGCAATCAAAAAATAAGTATTTGAGATACATTGCAAAAAACCCCAAATGAGGCGAGCTTAATATTTTAATATAGAACTTGTTTAGTTGCACTGTTAGCAGATCCAATATGTGCACCTTAGCCTGAGGAGGGAGGGGCAGCAAGATTGAGGTTGATATTTTCTTATTTGATTTTATTATACGTTCTTCGACAATTTAGAAGCTCTTAAATAAGATGTTACGATTGGGAGGGATCATTATTGCTTAGTACTTCTTAATTATTTGGTTTTTTAGGACTTTTCATTTATTTTGCATGAACATAAAAGTTAGCTTCCATAGCGTCTAAAACGGCGGACTGTCGAGCATTGATAAAAAAGTGAATTAATTAACATTAATCCAATATATGACTAAATTAATTATTAATCATTTAAAATTATTAAAATTAATTTATTAAGTAAAACTTACCGTTAAAGTATTTGGAGAAAACATTTTGTGCGTTTTGCAAAATCACGGACAATATAACGAATTTCAAAACGCAACCACAACGATCAACGAATAAACGGAAAGAAATTTAACTGCGTTTGTAACCTGTGTACTACCATCCAACTAGACTGGTGTTTTTGTAATACCAACTGCTTTAATTCTTAAAAATTAATATTTCTAAGAATCTTGAAAAAAATTTAACATATTCCAGAAAATTTACACGAAGAAAGTAAAGAAAACTTGTAGGGAAAAAAAAGTGAAAATATAATCCATCCAATTTATTATAAATATCACTTGATTAACTATGAGGATTTGACACATTTTATCCGGTATAAAAATTATGACGGTATCAGACACAAAGCTAGCTATGCATAGTAGATTGTTTAATAATTAAACAGAGATAAAGAGGTATAGTTTGTATGTGCCGAGAAACGTGCTAATAAACAAAACTTTCTTTCTAGGTCTGGTGCTGTTTAAATTTTGTGACTTTTACCGAGACCGTAAATGATTTATTTTTTCAGTAATGGAAAATTTCTTCCTCTTTCAATAACCAGTCAGACAATCTTACCCGAAGATGTTTAAACCATAGCTGAACAATGTCCTTCCATAAAAA
>VTPC01090660.1:0-75928 GCA_011009095.1 Ignelater luminosus | reverse complement strand
ATTATTAATGACGTTTTTACAATAGTTCATATTACAATTTAAATTAATTAAGTTAATTTAAAAATCTTTACCTTACGCGAGATAAGGTTACGTAGGTTCGAATCCCACCTGCGGTAAAGATTTTTAAATTAATTTAATTAATTTAAATTGTACTATGAACTATTGTAAAGACGTCATTAATAATTTAATGCATGTCATGAGTGATTAACTTAAGAAAATTATTAAGGTAAATTTAATATCTAGAAAGATTCGAGCCTAACTAGCCAACTAGATACCTACCTCGGTAGCACAGTTGGTTGGTGCACCTTACGCGAGATAAGGTTACGTAGGTTCGAATCCTACCTGCGGTAAAGATTTTTAAATTAATTTAATTAATTTAAATTGTAATATGTAAAGAACAATTTTGTGCAACAAATTCCTGTGTGGGCAAGCATCTAAAAAATGGCGGGTTTCAAGTGCTCTGTCATTTCTGGATCTCGGAGATGCTTATTTTGATGATGATTCTAGAAAAATAATTTGACTGTTTAATGAGTTTTTTTTATATTTAAAGGAAATTTTAAATAGTAGAGGAATTTTATTTATGGCTTTTATCGTTTTGTTGTATAAAAGATTTACTAACCTCAATCAAAATACTGTAAAATATTCCTAAAAACATACAAACAAAAATGCTTTTGCTTTTTTTCTTTTGTTTGTATTATTGCACTTAACAACTTATGCTTAAATCACATCATAGTTCTTAGTGTGGAGCAAGTTACACTAAATTTGTGTGATATTCTTTAAAAAACATATTTTATCGATGAACTATAGAAAATTATGCATAAAAGCTAACTTTTTTCTAGAATATTCTAGTAATCGTAAATATTTCTAGAATATGTATATATAGATAGTTTTTACAAAGTATTTTAAAAATGAACGTAAAGGTTAGTAACTGGATTCCTTGACAAAAATTATGTTTTCATTAAGCTAAAATTCAATATTCGTACCTATTTATTTTTTCAACAAAAATGCCTCCGGGTTAGCAACTATCAAATAGCACAGTTTTCAACTGCGAAATCTTTTTATTGTAATAGTCTAAGTGTTATCCTTAAACTGGCAAAAATCAATTAATTTTGCCTTACATGCATCGATAGGTGATAAATCTCCAGCTTTGAGTTTTTTTTTATTGCCGAGAAGTCAAAAAGGATAATGTGGTATCTATTACAAGTCTACATTTTTTAACCTTTAGACCGTACAGGTCCTCAAATTCTTTGACTATCTTCACAAATAACATCGCATCGTTTTTTCTAAACTGCTCTATAGAAGTGAGCAACAGTTTTTGCCGTTTTTTTAATTTGCATACTTTCCCAAAATTGGATGCGATTAGACGTTTTCGTCGTTTAATTATCCAGCCTTGGGTATCTGACTGAAGTACGGTGGCTTCACAAATGGTTTTTTGTCAGCTTTTTTTAGATCTTGCAAAAATTCGTCACACGTCATTCATACTTATGTTTCTTTCTATGTAGATTTTGTTTTTCATGCCTTTTCAAAAACTGACCGTATAGTAACCTGAAGTAGTTTTGCACATACTGATATGTAATATTTTTATTAAGTTCCCATCTGAATTGAACGAAATAGCAGCGACCTTACACTGAGTTTGTATGAGCCTTTTAACCAACTACACGGAAATAAAACTGACAAACTGGAAATTGTTCTTCAATTTGTAGCTTTTTTTGAAAACTCATGAACATTTGCAAATTCTAAAGACCAATTTTAGTTCGCTTTAAAATTGTAAAGTAAATTTTGGAAAGATTTATTGAGCCAATCTCATAATCAAAGTTTCAGAAAAGCTACGGTTTAGACAATGACCAAGCATCGAGTGGATATGTCAAAAATGTTCGTGGTTATTAACGGCGTTGTTATATCATATCAATTTAAAACAAAAGATCTAAGATGCCACCATGGTTTATTCAGAGACTGCATTGTCTAAAAGTCGCGGTCTATGTTTTTAGAAACTTCAAAATTGAACCGAGTTAACTAATCAGTCAAAATAAACTATGGAAACAATTGTATCTGCGCTTATTAAAAATGATCTAATAACCCAATTCAATTTTGGATGTTTTCAAGCTGTCCTTAAAATTTGTTTTTTGTATTATGTAATCGTATTTTTGCAGCTTTCATTATACTAGTCAAAATTCTGAAAAATATATCTAATAAAGCAAAGTCTTCTTTAACATTTTAGTAAGAAAAAGGCAGCAAAATAATTAAACATTTATTTGTTGACATATACATAAAGAGATGTTCTAGATATGTATGTTCCTATGCCATTTAACATTTTGTACTGTTTCATAATGACTGGTAATTTTGATTTCAGAAAAAAGATTAGAAGAGTTGCTGAATCTTCAAAATATATAATTAAAGACATGGAAGGCTTATATTCTGAAGATTTGGAATCTGAAGGCTCACCTACAGTAGATTTACTGCCTGAATATGTAGAATATGTAAACTTCTTTCCGGAATGTATATTTTCTTCAGGATCTGATAATGAAGATTTACAACTTGGAAACCTACGGTCTGATGAAAATGTACAATACATGGAAGATTTTCAACCTGCAGATGCGTATGAGGATTTGCAACCTGTAGATGATGCGTATGAGGATTTGCAACCTGTAGATGTACATGAAGATTTGCAATCTGTAGATGTATATGAAGAATTGCAATTTGCAGATGCACTTGAAGATTCACAATCTGAAGAAGGTAAGTTATAAAATAATAACTAGACCGAAAAATAAAATTCATAGTTTTGATATTTTTTCACCTTGAGAAAATATATTTATTATATTCTATCTTCGATTTTCACAATATTCTATGTTGATGACTCTGGTTCAGGTTCTTTTTGAATGCACATTATATTACAAAAAAGAAATGAAATTAATAAAATTGCACATTGCACTTACTATTTTTTAATTTTATAGGTCCTGTTGTAACTAATATAAAAGGAATTTCAAATTATTATAAAGTTACAAGCGAACGTGATTTTCTCTATGTATATAACGTAAGAGTTCGGCCAAAACCACCATCAAATGAAATTTTGCAGTATTTGTTACAAAAGTATGTGCCAATGCCTATTAAAATACAGTCTGATCCATATACCTTTTATTTACCTACGAAATTATCAAGGAATCATATAGAATATGCAGCTACTCATCCAAAATGTAATAAAACATTTCGTATAAACATTAAATATAAAACTCAAGAGCTATTAATTGATCAGCCTGAAATTATTTGTGAAGTGCTGAAACAAGTTAACGATATTATTATATATTTACCAAGAGTTTATGAAGATCCATTGAAAGGATTCAGAATTCAAAGAAAGTGTTGTGTAGATGTAAAACAACATGAGACAGAGATAATGATGAGCTTAAACTTCGAACATTATTTAATTGATAATGTGAACATCCGCAAAATCATTGATGATACTACAAAGAAAGTGGCAGTACAATGTGCAAATATGATACTGGAAGAAGATGTGATAGGAAAAGTAGTTTTTAACAGGTAAGAATATCAGTATTCATTAATAATGTAAACCTACTTAGTTAATTTTACCGTGGAATTTTTACAAAATTAACGACAACTAGTTTTCTTTATTTGTTGACAGTAAATTTTATATAGGATGGCTGAATTAACTTTCATATTTCTAGTCATGCAGTTATATTCTAAAAAGTGTTCAATTATATAGAATGTACTTAAGTGTTCTACTTCTGGCTACGAGGGAAAAGAATGAAAATTATAGTTTAGTTTGGTTGCAAATTAATAACTTTGTTAAACTCTGACACAAGATAAGGTACATCCCCACTAGCAATTTAATAGCAAGCTGCTAAATAGTATTGTAAAACTTATAACTTCTGTAATAAGAAATTACATCTTGTCTGTAAAAATTCATTTTTGAGATTTTTCAGTTACTTAGATACTATTAAACCCCATCTTAGTTCTAGATTAGGGAATTGCTTAAATTTATTCTCCAGCATATAATCTTCACTTCTCAGTTTCTAAGTAAAATTTAAACTGAAATAATAAATCATTAGCGAAAAGGTTGTAATACTTTGCAACAAGGCCTTTACTTAGGAAAGATAAGTATTAATTCTGTTTTACTAGTTTTGTATAAAATTCAGAGATTACCAATCGAGAGCAATTGCAATGTGCGGGAATATTTCAAATGGCTATATCTCAAAATGTTAACTTTGCAAATAAAATATTCTTTCTCATAATAGCATGGTCTTTGTAAAAGTTCTATGCTTGCAAAGTAAACAAGGTTAAGTATTATTAGCCAATAATATTTTAATCTATTTAATTTTAGGCTTGATCAGAAGACATATTTAGTCGACAGTATTTGCTGGGATGAATGTACAAGCTTAAAAATTACATCTGAATATGGAAAGCTACAACTACAAAATTATTATATGTTAAAGTATGGTGTAAAGTTAACAGAACCAGAAGGACCTCTTGTATTATTAAGAAAGGACATGCAGGATACATCTACTCAATATTTTGCACCTAGATATTGCCACATAGTTGGAACGTATGATGACTTAAAAAAAATGTCATCACAGAAAAGAGGAAATTGCAAAACACTTGACCATAACTCCTGATCAACATATGGAATATGCAAAAGAATACATTAATATAATCAACAGCCAACCACTTTCAAAATATATTTTGAATGAATGGAAATTGAAGATTATACCAGAACCCATAAATATTTGTATGAAAAAGTTAGAGCCAGAATATGTTTATTTTGAAACCTGTAAAATTAAGTTAGATCAAGTAGAATCGTGGGTACAGGAAACGATTGACGGCGGAATGTTGGTGACTATGGATTTAAGTAATTGGTGTTTGCTGTATCCAAATAGTTGGGACTTAAGGTAAATAAAGTTGTACTGCTACATTTGTTGGGTTTCTCACTTTTTTATGTTGAAAAAATTTGTACAGGTTAATTCAAAGCTGTAAGTTTAAACCTTTAGAGTGTATAGATAATATTATTCTTTAAAAAAAATTATACAGTAGATTCCAGCTAAGATGCAAAATTCATTTTCATCAAAGTTTTTATTTCTATAGAAACTATCTCAAACAATGTATTCATATTGTTTTCCTAAGTGCCGTAATAAAAATTGTCCTATTTAAAATGTAATATAGTGGTATTTATTAATTAGAATTTTAGCATACAGAAGAGAAAGTTTAAATAGTGACGTGGGGTAATACTGGATTAAATTTAAATGCTGTATCTGATTTGTTTGCTAATTCCTTCCCTGAATGACCAACACCAAATCCTTCAACGATATCTAGAATATTTTTGAAATTCAAGAGACATGAATGTGTAAATACAAATCATCATAAAACAAGAAACAAATCTGCTACAAATACTAAAATAGGAAATTAATTAGTCTAGAAAATTAAAGAAAATAATTACCTTTTGTGAGACACTTTTTGAAAGAATTAATGAAAATTCAGATTTTCAAAATAAAATTTTGTTAACTGATAAAGACATTTCTTACGACAAGAGAAGTTAATTTTCAAAATGTTGTATGCTGGAGCAGGAATAATTTATATCTAGTTAAAGAAAGTAAAACTCAGTATCCATCAAAAGTAAATGTTTGGGCTGGCTCAATCGACAATAACATTATTGATCCATTCTTTATTGACAGTAATCTTAATGGGGAGAAGTACCTAGAACTACTAGAAAGTCAGATAATTCCGGCTTTCAATGTACTAAATTTGGATGGTCTTAAAGCAATGGATGTCATGCGCACAACCATTAATAGGAAGTTTCCTCATCTTGTCAGATAGGATACAAAGGGGAAATTAACCCACCACCTTATTTGCCAGATCTTTCACTTAATAAATATTTTATTTAGGTATTTTAAAAACAACAATGTATTCTGATGAAATAGAAGATTTAGAAGAACTTAAACATAGAACTAAAGAAGCTTCTCAATCAATAACTCCGCAGGTTGTACTAAGCAATATTGCATTTTATCTGGGACATTTTCCAGTTCATAAGTTTGTATCTGTAGCAACTAATAACACATAACAAAACACAATGTATTGTTGTCATGGTAACCAATGTAATTCAACTGATAAATATTGCATCTTAGGTGAAACTCACTGTATATGATCATGTGATAAATTCTTCGGAATTTCTTTGTTGCGCCCATGGGTACCTATTTCCTAAAGTTTGTTGAGTAATTGCAACAAATAGATTAGGAGCTATTTTTATTGCATTTCAGTTGCAATTCTAAGGACTTACTTAGTAATTCTTTTGTTGCAATCCTTACATAAACAGTTTTGGTGTTTGTAACCTAAACATTACAACTCTTATGCAATAATTATTGAGAAATAAGCTACTTTCTTATGGTTTAAACATATTTTTTTAAACAAAATTTGTTTTACCATTCATCTAAATTTACTCAACAATAAAACATATGCATTAGAACTTTAAAGTGAAATGCTTTACCAAATTGCTGTAATTTTTATTGGAAGCTAAAAACATTGCCAACAATAAAGCAGCTTTTAAAGTTTTAACTTTGAACTTTGAACCACCCTGTATCTATACATATAAATATACAGTGTTGAATTAAAGTATGGAATATTATAAAAAAAACGAACTTAACATGTTTTTTTAAAAACGCTAAGACAGGTCGATTTTAGTTTTTAAAAATACACATTAATATGTGCGATTCACCTTCCGATTTTCATTTGTTTTATAGTTATGACGTCATCACAAAAAAATTTAAAAGACAATATAGATTTTTAGTAGTGGAATCCGATAGTGATTTTTCTTCCCTTCATGATCATGCAAATAAATCCTTAGGTTGCATAACAAAAATTCTGAGAAAAATCGAGCTGAACACTTAATGTTGATATTATTGTATTTTGTAATTTAGTAGAATATTATTAGTATATTCTACAATAAACTATAATAATTATGTCAAGAGCGTTGAAGATTGACAGAATGCTTGTATGAAACAGTTGGCTAGATTCAAAATTTTTGATTTTGATTATTCAGTACGCTGCAAAGGTTATAAGATAAGCGAAAAGCGAAGGGTACCTCAACAAGCAATTTACGTTCCGTTCATGGCCAAAATTATTTGTTATCTTGGATAATACTAACATTTAATCTAATTTTATGTTGTAGTATTTTAATACCATAATTTAGAATCATTTCCTATTAAATACTATAATATTAACATTAAATATTCAGCTCGATTTTTCTCAAAATTTTTGTTATGCAACCTTAGGATTTATTTGCATGATCATAAAGGGAAGAAAAATCACTATTGGATTCCACTACTAAAAATCTATATTGTCTTTTAAATTCTTTTATGATGACGTCATGACTAAAAAACAAATGAAAGTCGGAAGGTGAATCGCACATATTAATGTGTATTTTTAAAAACTAAAATCGACCTGTCTCAGCGTTTTTTAAAAAAACATGTTGAGTTCGCTTTTTTTATAATATTCCATACTTTTAATCCCATACTGTATATAAACTGTAAACTTGTAGATTTTGACCTAAATTCTTATTAGTCCTTATTAACAATTTTCAGGCTACTCTTTTAGTTTTAAGATAATCTCAACTTATTTAGAATTTACTTTTTGTATTAAAACTGAAGTTACAAGTCAAATGTCAAAATATTGATATAACATGCACATGTACTTAAATAGAAATGTATTAACATTTTTATATTATTAGAAAACATTAATTATTTTGTATCCATTTAATTATAAACATTTTAAAGCTTAAAAACTTTTACTTCAGTCTTCAATGTTAACTAATGATGAATTATCAGTTTAATCAGAGTATGAAGGTGAAGAAGTCCTCTTATGTTGCTTAAAGTATAAAGTGTATTGTTGGTTGTCTAAATATTTCTTGGCTGTTTTATTCAGAATTTGTAAATTGAGTAGCTCTGCTTAGAAACACTCTACAAGGTGGCGTTCTAAAATCTGAACACTGTTGCCAGGTCTACATAAAACGACTGGTCACATACGAAATTTTGTTTTAGGTGTAATAAACAATTTATTTAGTTAAAACCTGTGTCACACTATCAGTCAGTTTGATCAAACTTGACTATCAGTCTGAAACAATGACGTCATACCTTTAGTTTGGTCAAATTTTCTAAGTTTTAAAGTTAACATTGACATAAAACCATGGTATATAAGGTGTCTTTTCAAGTCTGTAGGAAGCCTTACCTACCCATATTACACACAAATATGAAACAGTTTCTCTCTACTGTTTATTTATTTATTTATTTTATTTAACAATATGCTATTAAATTACACATATATAACTTTTAATACTGATTAGTTAATTACAAACTCACAATAAATAAATAATAAATACTGCTAGCATTGTAGGTGCTGGATGGTGGTTGTCAAAAGCTTGTTGCAGCGTATCCCAAGCTGATAGTAGTGGCAGGAGTGGTATACCTAGCACTGCAAGCTTTCCTTGGACAATGTGAACACGATGTGGTCTTGTACTGTCTTGTCATCTAAAAACAAATTTCTTTCCAATTACACTACAGAATTGTGGTAAGATGTTGTTAATAACGGCTTTAATATATTAGATACTATCCACATTGCCATTACACACATACAAGTCTGTATATCCATTAAAACAGATTCCACCCTAAGCCTCTTCAATATGCATACAGATTAGCAGTGGTGTTGATTTCGTGGTATATTAGGTAAAATCAATATCCTTAAACAACAGCTGTCAAAATTAATTCCAAATCTGGACTCATTGGAGAAGAGTACAGAGTGCTATTCTTGGTCCAATGAAGATAATCTTATACCCATGCTAAGCAATGTTGTCAACATTGCTGAGAAAGGAAAACTCTTCGAAGGGAAGCTCTAGAATGTAAACTAGCTTCATATAGCTGTCTTTGAACAGTCTTCATTGAGATATTAGTGTCAGTATTATCTCTTATCAAGGCTGCTAGTCTTCGTGTGGTTGAAGTTGGTTTGATTACTTTTCCTTTTTCATGTCTTTCCTGCACAATTTCCATTTCTCCAAATTGTGATAATAAATGGCTAATCATACTTTGAGACACATTGAGAACACTGGCTACATTCACCTGAGGAAAACCTGCATTCAGCATCCCAACAGCTTGATTAACTTCATCTTGTCTAAGCTTTCTTTTTTCCATGACTTTCAAACAAAAATTCAAATGAATTAGTTGATTTTGTACATTAGAGTTCTGAAAGTAGTCTTAATGTAATTTAAGAACAAATATAGAATAATTAGATTATTTTAGAAGTTATTTATTCATAGTCATAAAAATATACTTTCTTTTGTTTTAGATGTTGATTGCAGTGATACTAATATAAAATAGCATTACCTCTGAATAAATAAACCTTCTTGTATCTTTTTTTGTGGAGCAATTAACTTTGCTGGAAAAGTTCTATATTACAAATGTTCCACTGTTCTCACTAAAAAAAAAAACTTGAAATTAAAAATCAAGCAAGAATTTTCATTTTAAATTGTTTTTTTCTGATTTAACATTTGAAATTCTATGTGTCAATGTTTTAAAATAATTTTTTTATACTGCAAGTTTATGTCTGTTCTATCATTTACTCTTTTTGCATAATGTTTTATATCTTGTATTGCTTTTTATATAATATGTAATATTATTTACAGTAAGGTCAATTCTTTTGTGGATTGTTTGATAAATGTTGCTGACACTATGGGAATGAAAATTGGTTTTCCAAAACTGGCTAACTACAAGGATGAAGAACTTACAGACTGTCTTAAATCAATAAACTACTTATCCAAAATTGACATTCCATTTCTAGTTATTGCCTATCGAACTGATTTCAAGATAGATATTAAAGAGATTAAGAGATTTTGTTGCGTTAGTGTACCAGTCAAATTTCAAATTATTGATACACTACAATATAACAAGAATCTTGAATCATTGATTATGGAGATTAATTTAAAAATAGGTGGAGTATTGTGGAATGTTGAAACTGAAGAATCAAAATTGTTGATTTGTGGATATCATACTCGTTGTATTCTTGGAACTCAGAAAACAGTACAGGCATGTGTCCTCAAGAGTAATGAAAATTTAACAGACTCGTAAGTAGTATTAACAGATTTAATGGAAAATATTATTTTTAGTTAATTAGGGAGACTGGTGTCAAAAGCTACAAAATATTAAGGCATTATTTAGTTACAGAGCACTTGTTTTGCAAGTGTTTTTATAGGTCATCTTTATAAACTCATTGTTAAAATTGACAATTTTTTACTTTTGACACTGATTTTCTCTATAATTAGTACATCTTTACAACTAAAAGCTTAAAATATAACTAATATACCTAGTTTTTCTGGTTCTCACCTATTAAAGTGGTTTTCAAGAAGGCTGTCATTTTGCATTAATAATTAAGAGTTATGTACTAAATATATTTGCTAACACTTTTCCGAATCCAGTTTAAATCCTAGCAGCTCAAATAGCTTATTGAGTAACAAAAATTGTTAACAGTTCTACCTGACAGTTCAAATGATTTTGTAATATTTGTAAACAATGTTATTACGAGATGTGTGGTGAATATTACGTACAGAATAACCTTTAAGCAAAAATCATTCAATCAAAAATTTACTAACGCCATTGTTACAGAATGCCAACTATTGAATCCAGTTTCATATCTAGTCCATGCTTATACAAATCATAACTGAATGTCACATGTTTCAAATGAACATTATTTGCAAACGCAATGGGCGAACACTTATCATTATGTATCAAAAAAAAACTTTTCATGATTCAGAGGAGAAATGTGATTTGTTGTTGTTGTTGTTGTTCATCATGAACATAATTTGAAGCTGCAAACGAATATTCACATTAGTAAATGGTGGCATGAACCAGAGAGGCTATACTTTTAAGTTTTCGAAAATAACTAAAACTAATTTCTTCCATTGCCAACTCTAATGTTGAGGAAGTTTTGTTAATATATTTTCTTTTTTTTTTTATTAGGTTCAATTTAACTGAAGTTATGCAAGACTCAGATGTAGATTTTGTTGAATTCTTTCGCGATTGTCTTTCAAGGGTTGTAAAGAAGAAGCAAGGTTTTCCTGAACATGTCATAATCTTTAAACCTTATGAGGAAAACCATGAATCAGAGGAGAGTATTGCAGCAAATATTCAGACCTATCTGGATAATTATAGAATGCAAGTATGTTTGACAGTGATATTGGTCAAAGAAAACTGCAACACAAGACTATATACAGAAGATGTGACAAATGCACCAATTGGAACTATTGTTGACCACACTATACTTCCAAATACAGAAAAGTAAGTACAAGAAAAAAAATTGTGGGTTTTGCTACTGTAAATATACTATTTCTTTTAAATTAAATTATCTGTAAATTTGATGTGTTGTGCGTGGATTAGGTGTTACTATCACATCTTAACTTTTTTATATGTGACCTATTGCAAAAAAGGGACCTTAGGTTGTATTTTGACAAAAGTGACTTTTTGGTAATTTCATTTGGAAAAAAAACCTGAAAGATCAATAGAAATAGATTTCAAGTGATAATACAACACTGTCATTTACACCATACCTTATGTCAAGTAATCTAAGTTCCTCTATCAAATTGCAAATGTCAATATGATAATTTCAGATGCATTGGTCTTGAAAACTAGTTTTACGACTTAAGATGCCTTTTATTGCAACAGGCTACATATGAAATAAAAAGTAAATGTTGAAACTAAATCGTAGTTTATGTTTCAGTGAAATCTTCTATTTGATATCTCATGCACCTGCTATGCCATCAAAGTATAAAATTATTTATAACAGTTCATCAGTCTCAGTGAAACGTTTACAAGCTCTAACATATCAGTTATGTTACCTAGATTATTTGTCATATAAAACCAATGAAGTAGGCTCAGTCCCAGCGCCTTACAAAAATGCAACAAGATTGTCCAGCTTCATTGCCAAAGATATCAAAACCACCCCATCTCCATTTTTATTTGATGTTCCCTATTATTTGTAAATGTATAATACAGGATTGTATCAGTAACATATTCATATTGTATTTCAGTTTCATGTGTTGTAAATAGTACTAAGTAGATAATAATAATGTTACAGATACGCAGCTCCTTTATTTATTTATTAATTTTTCTATCAGACATCTTGAGTATTCAGTTTTGTTGTTATGTATTTTTCTTGACTATTTTAAATATTTAATATAGGATTATATTAATAAGGTATTTGATATGATATGATAATATAACAAATTGTATTTCTTTTTGTTAAGTTATAATTTATAAATAATAAAAGCTTACAATTGGGAAGCTGATGAACAAAATCTAGTATGTTGGCAAATGCAACTTTAATACGAAGTTTCTCAATTATAAATAAATTAAAATCATTAATTTAGAGTAATCCATTTCTTTTATTAATATGATTTTTCCTATTATTTGTATAATGTATAAGATTCAATAAGATATTTATGTTGTATAAAAAGTTTTATTTCATTCTTATAAGTTGTAAAATATTGAATAAAAAAATAAAATAATAGCACATGAACAATAATTCTTAATACAATATCAGAGAACTAACTAAATGGTTTAGCTTCATCCTGCCTGTTATATTATTCACAAATTATTGAAACTTAATAACATTAAAGTATTTTTTCTAGAGAATAAAAACAGTAGAGCTACTGAGTAACTTTTTGGCAGACTTAAAATTTTTTTAGGCAACTTGCAGTTTTTATAGTTGCTGCTAGAAGAAAAGAATATATACATACAGGATGGTGTCTTATAGTAGAAATAGTATCCTTTTTCATTCTAAAATTACCGAAAAGTAAGAAAAAAAAGCAGGTTTATCAGAAGGTTAGCAATAAAATCAGATTGGAAAATTGCATTTTGATTTTTCTTCAGGATCACAGGAATGTGAAAGGATTACAGTTTTAAAAGTTGCTGTGAATGTCTGGATTACCCCACAAGCTTTACAGTATATACAATTTAAATGTCCAGTTGTTTTAGTTTTACCAACATAATATGACTCAATTACACTGCTGCATCATATCCTTTTCTAACTCCTGTAATCCTGATCCTGATGATAAAAGAAAATCTTTAACACAAAGGTATTTAAGGTTACATTTTTAAAAGTTTCTGAGAATATCTCAACTAGCCAGCAGGTTTTACATAAGAATAACTTTAAAGAAAAGAGCAGATGAAATACGAACAGCTATTTACAGCAGGGGCACTTTTTAACCCCCTGATGTATATGCAACCCAGCAAGCAATAGTTGCAGAATGCATCGCGTTCCTTTATAATATATACCGAATCACAATATCTGCGATATTTACCTACTTATAAATATTTTAAATTCTAAAAATGCAATGTCTATGTAATTTACTCGTATTAGAACTATTCTTAAGTTAGTTATTTTTACATTAAATACAAAATTAAAAAAAATTATTTATTACGTCTTCATGCTAGTGACAAGTATTGTATTCAAAACGTACAAAATTGGTGTTGTTGGTTTATATGCAATTTAAATCGTTAGGATCATACTTTCACTAAGAATTAATGAATTTGGGTGGCTAAACGTGGAAAATAATTGGAACTATCAATTAGGATAATTCATATATTCTCTTTAATAGTACATACATTTAAATCTTTTTCTACATCTCTTAATTCTGAATTAATGCCTAGAGCACAAGTTCATTCGTTGAATACCAGATATAGGCACATCCTTACATTCTCTATCACCAAACTAGCTTATTTTAAAGAAGTTTTAAAAATAATGCAGTCAAGTTTTACAATTCCATTTGTCTGAATACAAAAACTAAATTTAGATTCTTTGAAGCAATAATGGTTAAACCATTCATTATTATAAAATCAATAAATATTATTCTTTAACTTCATAATATACCTCCCTAATAATCTACAGTTTTAGCTTTCATTAATCAAATTAAATTAATTTATTGTTTTATTACTTTACATGTTCTCTTGGTTAAATAGAATTGGATTTGGCTAGATTTCACCAAGAGGACGTGCAGTTTAGCATATGTAATCGCATTAATGATAATAAAAGTCAATAATATAAGACATAGTTTACACAGATCTTTATTTCCACAAAATAAACTATCTAAATCAAATAAGAATAAAGTAGGTGGCACTGTGGTGCAAGGCAGATTTAAGCAGCTGAATTGTTCGAAAAGGGCGCTAAATTTGAATTGCTTTCTAATAGTTTGTTCAAGAATATGTATAAAAATTAAAAACCAGTAGCTGACGAACTATGAATAAATGAAATAGTAGATTTTTATAATGACAAAGTATAATGAATAACCTCATAAGTATATACCTCTTACGAAGCAAGGGAAGTTATGAGTTAACATGTAAATGTTTATTTATTTAGTTTTTACATAAACATAAAGGTAAAAAGCCTGTAGTACAAGTCAATTCAATAATTACAAAACATATTTTAATTAAGAAGCAGGAGTTGTAGGTACTGTATATAACAATAGTGCATCCATTTTGCTGTTTGTGTATTTATACTTCTGGTAATCACTCTACCTCCATATTATCGTCAGCAGAATCCTCCTCGCTAGAACTCTCCGACTGTAAATTAATCACAATTTTCTCAACCACTTGTTCTGTTATTCCATCTAAATCCCACATATGATTTTCTTCACGTATTACATGATTGACACAATCATTCCACTTTTCTGCAGTTACACCAGCAATTCCATCACATAAGAGTTGCTTTATCTCTTTGATAGAGTACGTTCGATTATTAACAGCAACATGTTGCTTAACTTGAGCCCATACTTGCTCAATAGGATTCAGATTACAGTGATACGGTGGTAATCTTAAAATTAATCTTCCACTCTTTTTAATAAGTTCATCGATGACATATGGTGTTGGATGTGATAACACATACTGTTTTACCAATTCTAATAATTGCAATTTCAATAATCTCCTGGTGTAATTTCCTTGCCACGAAGCCAATCAATAATCTGATCTTTTCTCCAATTCCGAGTGGGTACTTTATCAGCTTTAACACTATGATAAGGGGCGTTGTCCATTACAATAACCGAATGAGGTTCTAATTTAGGTAGGATCCCTTCCAACCACATTTTAAAAACATCTCCATCCATGTCTTGATGATAATCACCTACAAACATTCAAATAATTTATTGTAATAAAAAACATACAAAAAACAATACAGTTCTCACCTGTCTTTTTGGATTCAAAAGTTAGAAGTCCTCCATCAACAAAGCCAGATTCACTACCGATGTGAACAACTATTAACCTCTTTCCTTTGCCTGATGGATCTTTGATTCCAGTTGAAAGGCCTTCAAATAATGCTTGTCTGGCAGTTTTAATGGCAGTATCATGCCAAACTTTGCTTCCCACATGTCCTGCATTAACCCATGTTTCATCTGTGTAATAAATCGTTCTTCCTTCTTCTCGGTATTGTTAAATAGCAGTTAAATATTTTCTTCTCCACAAAACAATAGTTGGCTTTTCAATCAAAATCGTTTTTCTTGTTCGTTGATCATATTTGAATCCTAATTTTAATAACGTTCTATGTAATGTTGAATAACTAAAATCTGGTAATGAATCGTCTTCGTTAGCAGTTTGTAGTATTTTTCCTACAGTTGGAACTTCATTTCGAAAATAAAAACATGTTTTTGATTCCCTAGTTTTCTTAGGAGATCGTACCAATCCAGAAGCTTCCATTTGTTTAATTATATTCCACATCGTATTCTGTCCGATCCCGACTTCAGCCGACGTTTGCTTTACTGACCAAGTCTTACTGTTGTTTTGTAAATGTTTTAAATAGACATTGTAAGCCATAAGTCTCTGACCACTTTTTACGTGTTTTCCTTTAGCATATTTGAAAACTTCAGCCACAATCGCAAATATAATCTGAAATATTGCATTGATATTTTGATCATTAGGTTGTTATAATTCAAATTATAATTACCTGTATACCGATACGCTGAGTTTAATGAGCTCTTAAAAGAACTATTTTAATATAAATAAAAGAATAACAGCAATACCAAAAAAAGACGTAAAATGACAAAATTAGAATAACAGGCTAACTGACCCTAACCTAGCAAGAAGGAAAAAGTGTGGTTATATTACAACTTCACAAAAGCCAACGTTGTCACGTCTCCGTTTCTTTTAGGTTTGTCTTATCATCTATTTTTAAGGCATTTATGAAAAGTACGTTATATATTTTTCAGTTATAAACATTACTAAAAAATTGTTTTATCAGATATATATCATAAAACATTTTTTTTTATGTAACTAAAAGTAATTTACTTTCGTACATCTAGTAACACGGTATTCAATAAAATCAGCACGTTAAAGTTGTGTAAAACGGACTCGTTTATTAACCAATTAGGATGAAGGTCAAGCTGTCCTTATCATTTCCTTCGCTTTATTCTTATTTGATTTAGACTATAATATACATGATCAAAGTCAAACGTAAAATCACGGAAAAGGAAAACAAATCCACGATCACGTGTAAGAACAGCATGATATACTACATTATTACATTACATTATACCGATTATACCTATAATGTTAGTAGTAGGGATGGTAGGTTTACTTGACAGAAAGCTGAAGTGTACATGCAGTTGCATATACTCAAGGGGGTTAAAAAGTGCCCCTGCTGTACTTAGCCGTTCGTGATGAAATTACATAATCCTACAATGTCACCACTACAAAAATGTTTTAGTTTTAATCCACTACCAACATACAACTTAAATACACTGCTGCATCACATCTTCTTCTAACTCGTGTATCCTGATGGCTTATGACAAAAGTATGAATACGGACACTGAAAGATGAGAGGAAATCAATGCCATTGTCGATTCCACTTGTATAGTTTTGTACGTGCGTTAAGTATATAATTAATTTGAAGTTTTAATATATGGCGGTAGCATATCTGCAATTTTATGTAGCTTAGAGTGTACTTGTACCAAGTGATTTAAGAAACATTATCATTTTCTTAAAGGTAGGCCGAAACTTACAAAAACAAAATTCAAGCCAGCGCCCTGAATTTATGACGTCAAACTGAGAGACAGTTACGTCACTGTTATGAGGACAACTGTTGTTGATATATAAGATAACTAGATTTACAATACTTAAAAGGTAATCTACTAGATGGCGCACACAAATATTTCTTTCTTCATATGAGTGGCTTTTTTATTAATATTTAAGAATTTTGGAAAATTCTCATTACCCAATACTGGTTATTTCAATCTTCTATTCTTTTTTTTTCATAGCCACTGAATTCAACAACTCGCTAATGGGTACGTTCAGAATAAACACCAGACAATAAACTTGCCGTTCAGAATTAAAAAATCTTTAAATAAGTTTCATGTAAGCACGGATAAATAACATTCTATCCTGCGTTTCTGCTTTTAATAGTAAGCTAAAAATTATCTAACCTGCGCAGTATACAAAAAGGAAATCAAAATACAAAAATCATAAGTTAGGTTATAACGCAGTGGCGTAAATAGTGGACGCAAAAGCCCGCAATGCGGGGGGGGGCCCACAGTCGTTTACAGATATTAAATAAGAAATAGCTATGTAATTAGAAAAGTCTGAATAAGCGAAATTTCTACTGTCCAGTTCATTTGTTTTGTTATATAAGTACCTGCTACCACATGTTTAAAAATATAATGTAGTATAAAGTGCAATTTTTTTTTAAATATTATTATACTACATCATGAAATACTAAGGGGCCTCTAAATTATGTTTGCGGGCCTTGCTGGCTCTGAAATTATATTTACGCCACTGTTATAACAGTTATACTTTACCCGGCGTTTATTCTGAACCTACCCAATAAATAGTCAGGTAGTAGCAACCTCGATAATCTGTAAAATTGTATTTCTGAATCGCTTGTTAGTAGAATTGTTTTAAATCTTGTACATTCCTCACTGTAGATTTCATTTGTTCAAAATTATTTTTTAATAAATAAAAAATAACATACTAAAATCAACCAGTATATACTTACAGTAATTAGGGTCGGACTGGCTCAACTTGGTCCTGAAGTCTGTAAATATTTTGGTCTTCTATGCGCAAAAGTATAGTTTTTCTATGAATACTATGATATTGTAATATTGCACTTTTGCTTTCATTCTTAAGAGGGTACATGAAATACTTAGTTTCTGACTTGGCAAAGATGTAGGATTTTGGATGTTAGTCCTACTTTGCTCTGAGAGTAGTTTGTCCCCGACTTCTAATCCCTTGGAGCTTTCCGACTCTGACAGTAATAATGGCCTCTAAGTTTAGGTATTTTTGGATGGATTAAACTGATACTAAAGCAGTACATTGAATAAATACAGTGTAAATTAAAACACATAGAAACATGTTCGCATCTCTTTATTACAAATATGAGGTCGTACATTTTGCTCTTTGGTATTTTCATGCAAGTAGAAAAGCATATCTAGGTAGGTAATCTATACTATTTAGTAAAATATCTCAACAATTGCAGCATAAAAATATGCATACTTTCACAAAACACAACACAATGGTTTCTGAAGGCAAGATTTGCTACGCATTCAGATTACCACATTAGTACTTGGTACATAATAAAGCGCAGTTTGAAAAGGTTGGATACTAAACTTATCAGAGCACTTTGGGTGACAATTGAGTATAAAAGGCAATTTCCATAAAAACTAAAATTTCGTTTAAAACCCGTGAAGACCTCTCTTTGTTCTGTTGATTGATAAAATATGATTGGATTTATGGAATTTTGTTAAAAAAGGCCTTCACTTTATATATTGGAATTGGCCCTTGAATTTCGATTGTTTAAGCTTTCTACTATCCTTTCTCTTTAGAGTGCTACATAACATTCGTTGCATCATTAATATGAATATATTTAAAAATAGACGTCTACATTATTTTGGGTTTCAAATTTCAAATTTTTACATGAGAATAGAATAATGGTAGAATGAAAAAAATTTAAAATTGTATCATTCCTACTTTTAACAATAAAAATATGTAGAATTCTTCGATCTAAGGAACTGGAAAGGTCATACAATAGCATTCGGTTTGAATTACATAATATGAAGTGGCACTTCTTACTATTTCTGTCATAATTAATTGCTGAAGGATTTCTATTGTGAGGTAAAATAAATCAATATTTTAAAAATTCCTTGTTAAGAATAAGGGACGGAAGTTTTCACTGACAAATCAATTTTGGTAGTTCACTTTTTGATTTCTATATTTTTTTTGTCTTTTTTTTTATTTTTAGTTTATATTTCGTGCATTCTGAAGTCTATCTATTTTATAAACACTAGGTCCCATTTTTGCATAAGGCTAATTTATTTCTTCAGATAATATATTCATTTGGATATATAACAAATTAATTTTAAATGTAGCAATTAACATTAACAATCCTGCGCATAAGGCAAACTATCGATTAAAATTTTTTATTCGTTTAATTTTCATTTGTAGACTAATATTTTTAAGTTTAATTATTATTATTATTATTATTAATTTTCTTATTCTCGTAAATAAATATATTAACCAGGATAAATGTAAATGTTGTTAATAAGATGAGAATTTTAATTTTTCAACTTTGAATTATCTATTTAAGCCTGTTATACATTACATAGCAAACTGTACAAATCATTGTGTTTCATACAAACAATTAATTGTACCATTTTAAAATTCTAAGGCATAATTAATTAGATTTTTATAAATTTCATAACTTACTAAACAAAACTCAATTAATGTTGTAATGTGCATCTCTGCGTTTGAATGTTAATTTGTTAATCGAATACATTATAGGTACTGTCTTCTTTTGATTAATTTATTTCATCTGCTGTTTTATTTTGCCCCAATATTTGATGCATATTACTAAGAGTGTGCTTTTATATTAATTTCTGCATTTACTATCTAAACATACTTAAATACCTTTTAATCATTCATACACTATATGTGATTGTCTTTTTATAGGTTACTATATTCTGAAACAATCTAAGGTGTATTAGCTACATAGTCACAACACAATTTTAAATAAAGCAAAAAAAACATAATATTAGCTTATTGTAATTACAAATAATTTCATAATTCAGTTTTAAATAATATCTCATTTTGAGTCTTTCAGTTTTCTAAAGGCCCTACAAAAAATGAGGAACAGCATTAAATACTTAGGAACTGTAAGAGGATGTGTACAAATATCTTCAAAAAAGGAAGTCTATCCAAATAAAGAGATAAATAGACATTTTTTCTGCTTGATTATAAATTCCTATCTTCTAAAAGTGCATCGAAATCTATAACCTAATAACTAGGATCTTTCTTTCCAGTCTATGTCAATGTTCTATAATGCACAAAATTTTTTTTGAAAATCTAGCATGTAAATAAATACTCGATAATCTTTTAGGCATTTATTTGTGTCTATGAGTTGTATTCTTCTTTTCTCAAAAAAAATCTCGAGCAACTTCTATTAGTTTTTTTTAAATCAGGATCTTTAGAATGCAATTTTATATCTTGATGAAATTAGATATGTTAAAATCCTGATCTGCATAATATTCAATATTCATTTTCTTCAGTGATTTCATATTTAGGGTTCAGAAGCAAAGTTACTACAGGAAGGAAACCCATGCTGAGCAATTTTGATTTTGATCTGCAATAGAAATCAGGCATTGAACATGAAAAAACCTTTTTGCAATGGCATGGCATGCAAGCAGACAAAGGTAAACAATGTTTTATGAAGTTTCTGAGTTTAGGAGGAGATAGATCTTTCACGAGTTATATCCAAGCAGAGAACAACTGGACATGCTTTTAGCTTAACTGATCAAAATCTGTGATCCAACAATTTTAGTTTACCTTTTCAGTATGTTAGTAGCAATATTAAAAGATTCCAGTGATAGGATTTCTTGAGAAACCTCCGACTTTTGAACCTCTTGGTCCTTGCTAGTTTTGGGCTCTTAATAACCTTGACCCCAGCAGATCTTTCACTGATTTCTTTGGAACAAATCGGTGCAAGTTGCAAAGGATTCTTTAGGATTTGTAGATAGTGTCAAACGGTTTCTTAGAGCTGTCTTATTTTGCAAGTTTTCTATTTGCGAATTTGACCTTTGATTGCTGACCTTCATAATCTGTTTGATATGCTCGTTTCTCTAGCTGTAGCAAGTCATTTACCGTGTTGAGAGTTTTATCTACAAGGTGTTCAAAACAAAGATGCAGTAATCATGACACACATTCCTTGACCAGAAATATGAAAAAATGTAAAAGATGTTTTGAAATTAGTACTTTATATGTCTTTATGTCTCTGTTTTTCTGTTTTTTGTTTTTGTTAAAATATCGACCCTAACTTCCATACTAGGTTGCGGGAAGAAATATCTGGAATAACGCCATAAAGATCTTGATAAATTCGTAATATGAAGACTGGATTTTTGGGGTTTAGTGTCTTATCTGAAGATCAGACACCAACAACGGCCTAATGGAAGACTTCAGATATTTTTTTCAGATAAAAGTACGTAATTTTCTTAAGTATCAATATAAAATGAATTTCTAAGTCAATTCTACGGAATCTAAATGCTATATTAGATGCAATCAAACCAATTGTTTGCTTACAGAGGTAGGCGCTCACTTTTTCTCTTCTTATTAGAAACTTAAGATAACTTTTTCATGTTTCTCATATTTATTTTTTAAAATAAGTTCTCTTTCTTGCTACATTAAACAAGGGCATTAATTTCAACCCCACAAAGTCTAGATCAGCCCAGTTTACAAATCTTTATAATCGATAATCGGATCGAAGGCTAGAGAGGGGTGGACATATTTTTCTAAACACCCTGTATTTTGTACACATCCTTCTAGGAACTTCTTTCCATAGTTCTGGTCAAAGAAAACATCCTGTATATTTCCCTGGTTTTATTATACGGGTAATTTACCCTGTAGACGTAGAGGGTCGGAGTTTAATTCTTACTGAGGGCACCTCTTATCTTATCCTTACCTTCAGCTTTGTTAGAATTCCAGTTCTTGACTGAAGAAGAGCCTTCGAGGTCATAATGACTGACACAGTTACTAAAAGATGCATCGTATCGGGGCGCCTACTTTCCTGACGAAAAGCAAAAAATATGAAATATGACAAGAATTAGGGTTGTCTAATTGACGTTAGGTTTTCTGCAAATATAAATAAATAAAAACGGAACTTTATTTTTCTGCGTATTTACTATTTCGTTTATTAAAAATAAATAAAAGAAGCAACATGTGCCCAAAATACTTAACAGTTAACTTAATTGGGACAATTTTTTTTCTGTAAGAAACTATCAACAATTTGCGCAGTTCTGTGCACTATGTGAAACAGGCTTTAGCTCTTCTAATTAAACTAGGAAATTTTGTTTTTTTTAATCTACTCTGTAACGCTCTGAAATGATTAAAACGATAGATTGTATCTTATTTGTAAGAGGTAGTATAGAGTACTTTGATTTTTTTAGGTAGGGTATATAGGATTTTAACAAAGACCTCATCATTTTAACGAAATCTACTTGCTTCTACACGGAGCTTTACGAAATTTGTAACATCATTAATTTGGTCTATCAAACAGTACGTAAAATAATTTTTATCATCAACATAAATCATCTTTATTATTAGTATTTGATCTCGGTGTTAATAAATGCATATCTGTAATAGGTGTCGAGTCTTGCGTACTTAATCTAGGATTTTCGGAGGCATCTTGCGTAATTATTATTTCGGCGGGGGCGAGTGTGCATAGGGAAGTGAGGTCGCGAGGAACGAGTTCTTGCTGTCGACCATCTTCTAGGATGTTCATATTCACTGCATGGAAAGAAAAATAAATTAATACCAGGTAAGGTTTTCTTTATTTATGTGGAACGGCATGCTGGAGTTGCAGAATATCTTTATGATGCAAACACGTGGTTGAAACGAGAGAGAGAGGGGAGAGAACTTTTTAAGAGGTTCTTACAGCTACTAGCTTTTACTGAGATTGTGTTGATGATTAGCTTAAGAACCACTCGTGTAACCGATAAATTGACAGTAACATGCACATTCCACATTAGATTTCATGGCATCATTCACATTGATACATTTAAAACCGGTGTACAAGTGCGGGTAACTCACTGAAGATCAATATTGCCCGCAACCTCTACAAGGAAGTAGATGATGAGTAACTGTCACAAGAAGCTGCAAAATAATATATGGCTTGTAGAAGTTCTTGCTTTAATTTTGTCTAAAACTGGATTTAAACTTACCAGAACTTTCGGTTATAATCCTTGGACTACCAATCTCACAATCCAGATTTTCTATACCCATCGTGGCGGAATCTGTGCCGAGGCCTCCGCAGGACGAACTAGGCGTTGACTGATCCAACGCTGGCACTACGATAACCACCTCGCCGTCGTATGGGGAACTGATACGTACAATAGAAGTGACAACTCAGTAACAAAATACTGAGAAAGAAGCAAACCTTAAGGTAACTCTTTTTTTTGATGCGATTTCCCAAATCTGAAAAACCACGATGCATTGGTCTGCGGCTTACGGAAAGAGCAACTGGATCGTTGAAGTTTTTCATAATGGGCGAACTAGGCTCTGAAGACTGTTTCTCCACTAGGATGGGTTTCGGTTTTAGAATCGCAGGACTCAGCTTAGCGCAGGTGTTCTTTTCAGGCTGTAATTCGGACAAAACTGGCAACGACAAGAACCGCTTACGGTCTTCCATGTATAATTCTATAAGTTGATCCAGTTTTGTTTCGATATCGTCAACCTAAATAAAATTTTTATTTTTAGAAATTAAATACTTGATGCGCGCTTATTTCAATTTTGTACTTACCTGTCTCTCCACTTTTACAACACGTGAAGCTAAGCTGATCTTAGACGCGTACACATCTTTTGCTTTCGAACCCTGTTTGCCTAAGATTTGGTCTAATCTGAAATATATTGGCTATTATTGCTGTATATTACATACTTGAATGCATTAAACCAACGTTTATTTTTAAAGACTCATGCAAAAGACTTCTTATATGTATGTATGTCTAATACGAAGTGAAATAGATGATATTATTCCATGCACATGAATTAAATATAATAAAAACATGCAGTGGGCTAAGCATGAAATATTCTTTGATCCTAGTTATAGTTATTACACTTATGTATACATAGCTTTGTGGCCATACAAAAATTATCAAGGTAAACAGTACAATGAATGGAGAAAATAGAAATGACAAATCGTGTAGTTCGAGATAATTTTCTTTTTTATATGCAACGTTGGGTATGCAGTATGAAAGTTACAAAAACCAATTGTTTTTCAGCATCTTACCTTAATATGAAACATCATCGAAATAGATTACCTGTTAATCTAAACTTAATTACATAAAAATACTTTTGCTCTAATCTTTGACTTGTGTTTGTTATTTAATTTTTACCAAAATCCGCTAAATAATGCCCCATTTTGTAATGATAAAAAATTAAATACTTCTTGTGAGATCAACCTACGTGCAAATACTAAAGCTGTAGTACTTTCTTAGACAAAAAAGTTTGTTTAAGCACAAGGAAACTTGGTTGTTCAGTGTAGTAGGACGTTGTCGGGGCGGTTGATTAAAAGCCGCCTTGGAATTATGATTAGTTATTTTGAAGCCAGTTATTTAGGGACGTAAAACAATATTTTAAATAAATGTCGGTCAAAACAGTGTTGGTTGATTTCGAAAGCAAAGTGTAAAATGAAATTATTGAATATCTAGTTATAAAAACGACTCAACATAATTGGTATCAAAACCAAAAGTTTGTATAACTTTATTCCCAAACCTAACCAAAATAACAAGAGTAGCAAAATATTAGATAGCAATTATAAAGTTATATAACAAAAGAAAAACGTGTAGAATTAACATTAGTAGTTTGAAACAGGGATTTCCCCTGATAGATAGGAATGGAAATAATTTATTTCGTACACGGGAAAGGAAACAATTCAGAGATATTATAGCTTACCGGGCTTAATATGAAACTGATATACAGATCGATTGTAGACACCACTCGCGTTATAAGAGAGATGTTCGAAAAATATGTAGGGTACAAAATTCTGATGCACAAGACGGACAATTCACAGGAATAACTTCTTTACATTACAAAAGAATCAATCTTTGAAATTTACGGTCTGTTCAAAACATAATAATGGGCTGTAATTGAGACAGGTTATTTAGACTATTGTTAAGGTCTATTTAGAAAATATACTTCCGGTCCTATGTGAAATTCATTTAATGAACAAAATTAAAAAATTTAAAATCAGTCACGGTTATTATAAGGAGAACGATAGGGCTGTGTCCCTTCTAACAATCACTCTACTAATAAAAACATACTTTCTGTTATTAAGAATCTGTAGCCAGCAAATAAATCAAGAAAAAAATATTTTTAAATTCGCATTAAATGCTTAAAATTCCATTACAAAATATATGCCATAAGTAAGTTGTTAATATGACTAAAATGCAAAATTAGCCGTGATTGGAGTGGCCCTGAATGTCAAGGTTTTTGATATTCAAACTGCTTTATTTACTATTTATACTTTTAAATTTAAATTTGTTTTTAATTTTTATTAAAATATAGAAACAAACAATTACAGTATGTAGACAGATTATTATGTACAATCCAGTTTTCTTTTTAATACATTCGTAGAATACCACTCATAGCGTTTTTGAAAAATGTGAGAGTATTAAGAAGGTAAAGTGCTTTATAGCAGGGCCTGTTTTCTGAACAAATTCTTATTCCGTAATTTATCACATCCAAGATACAGGGTGTTCAAGTAAAATTTACCACTTTTCGTTATTTTGTCTCAGGGACAACGTAGAATATTGAGATGAAATTTTCTGTACAAGCGTGTTTGAGATATTTAAAATAACTAAAACTGGTGAATTTTACTTGAACATCCTATATTTCGGAAATGAACAACTAAAAAATAAGAATTTACGCAAAAAACAAACTTTGTTATAAACCACGTTATATACCTACAAAATACTTTTACATTTTCCAAAAACACCACGTGTGCTATTCTACAAATGAATGGAGAAGAAAACTGGGTTACCCACAATAATATAATCCCATACTGTAAAGCTGTGAATATATACAATGTCAAATGACTTTTCTTTTAGAGCGTTTAGTAATTTTTACGAGCCCGGTCAAAGATTGTTCTAGTGCTCTTGCTTCATTAGTGTAGACGCCACTAGTGATTGAAGTTATTGGATAAACGAGAGATTTGAAATGTTGATTACAAAAACACTAAAATAATTGATTCTTTCAGTGGCGTAATACACCTCTTTCTCAAATTTTATTTATAATAAAAAGACAGACCATAAAACCATTTTGGGATATTAAAGAAGCAAGAGATTTTTAGTTACATTTCGACACCCTGTATCTTGATAAATAAGTATTTTTGAAGGTGACAAGTACACTGTACTGTCACTTCCTGAAGTTATCAAGATTGAAATTATCTTTTTGGCATGGTGCTTCATAGACTTTTACAAGACTTTGGCTAGTCAGAACTTAAGATCAATGTCTTTTACCAGATCTCAGCTGAATCAACCTTCAATCTTTTAGTTGCTAAAAGAACCAAACTGTACTCATCTGACAGCTTTAGAAAAGATAATCGGAGTGGGGGAGTTTTATGTTAGCATGCAATTACACTTATGGACTACTTTATTATTCTGATATTCAGGAAAAATCAGATTTCTTCTTGATTGGTACTATCATGATTCAGGAAATCTTGGGTTGGAACAAAAAAACTAACCTGACTCGACTAGAAAAAATTCTGGTAGCAAGATGACAATCTTAAAAGCAAAACTAATCTTGTGACATGCTGAGAGTTACAATATAAACCTTAATATATAAGATATTTAAAGGACCACAGCAAGAGAAGTGCTATCAACAGTTAGAACTCTGCAAATCGCAACCATAATCTTAATGCCATGGGCGAGGAGAAGCACCTATCTGCCATTCTTAAAAGCTAGTCCTGTTAAAATCACACTTTCCTTCTCGAGATTCATCGAAATGCCATGGACCTAACTGTTTGGTCATTTATTGCCTGAGAAATCACTTCTAATCATCAAACTAATATAAAGGAAGGGATTGAAAACAACATTGAATTGGTATCGATTTGCTCTTGAATAACGTGCTTTACTGTTGTCAGAGATCTTCAGTTTGATCAGATGATGACTATAAAATTAGAAAAGGCTGGCATTAGACTATTAAATATGTGCCTCGGCCTCAAAAAGCAACTTAAACTCGTCACGTAAACTGGTAGGTTTAATGCTAGAGCTCTGTTTAGTTTATAGGCAAATATAGATTCTGCTTTTTGATGAATTTGTGCAAGGTAGTGAAGGAAATAGTACACAGGATTGAACTATGAGTCTAGAAATTCCGGGCCAAACCAAAATTTGAAATCCCAACATTTTGTCAAGTCAAAAAATAAGTAATTCATTCAGACCAAGATATCCACACATACACTCTGGGGCCAAATTGGGCCAACACGATTCTGATAGTACAGTGGCTTCACGAAAATATTAGTTTGGTACTACATTGCGACATTTGGCTGGCTGACTCCCAACCTTTTATTTCACTCTTTTCTCCTACTTGCACAGATTCCATTTAGAATCTTTCTTTCTTGATCTGTTTCTATTTCTTTTCGAATCTTGTTCAAATTTTGTTTAGAGCTAATTATGGAAATTGTGTAAGTTTTGTCTTTATCTTTGCTTCTTATTCGGGCTGTGCAAAATCTATTAATGTTTTTTTTCCTCTACTTGTCTTTGTAGGACTTCACTTGGTAATTCACTATTCTTACAAGCTGAGTCTAAGTTGTTCATTTGTAGATAGCGTCAATTTACGTTTTCTTGTAAAATCCGACAAGCCTTGTTTCTGCTAATCAACCCAATTGCAAATCGTTTGTACCGATAAATAATTGGTTTTGTTCGGTTTTGCGTGTTTAATGTTACTTGCAAACTGTTATCTTCTTCTTCTTTTTTTACAGTGCCTTATCCCATTCAGATGGGGTCGGCATTCCCGTCTTTTATTTTCTCTCGCCACTCTTACCTGTTTAGAGCGGCTTCTCGTCTCCAACCTTTCTCTGGGAGATCTTTATTCGCCTTGTCTTTCCATCTTGTCTTTGACCTTCCTCTCCTCCTTCTGCAACCAACCTCCATCTTCTCAACTCTTTTCCCAACGTAGTCCTCATCCCTTCTTTGCACATGCACATTGTCTGTTATCTGTTCTATAAATCCCTTTCAGCTGGACACAGAACACTAGATTAGATTACTTACTTTCACAACAATTGTCTAGCAGTCACCATGGAGCAACTGTAATTTCAGTTTCTTCGACGGTTTATATATTGTTCTCAATCAAATCGTTTAACGGCGAACGAGTGGCCCACCATTGATGAACACCTCTGTACTGTATTTGTGGTAAGTCGTAAATGGCCAACAAAAATGTTTGCTGAATTGTTCTAGTCTATAAATGCTTCCAAAGTAGAGCTTAACTCCGAAAAAGCAGAATTTCATATGTAGTTACAAAACACTGCAGCCAAAGGGTGTTAAGTGACTAAACTAGTGTTTAGCAGAAATCACGAGTAGTTCTCCAAAGTTTATTTTGCCATTTTAGCATAACTCATCAACAACATCTATAATGTAGGTGCCTTCGTTTTCTGCGTCAGTAGATCCTTGGTTTCAACAATAGGGCATCAAATTTAGCCAAACAAGACACTCCAATAACAAAAAAATTTCTCTGATGTGAACCTCACATTTGCCCAAACTTTGAGGCACTTTTGCAAAAATGTACAGAAAAATAAGAAACTTTGTCAACAGGGAGGAATTTTATTCGTTTCGTGATGGAGGATTGGAGGCTCTTTCGGTTGGACTGTTTCCATCCTTCAGAGAAAGTGTACAAGCTAAAGTATCTACCTGGGATTCCTCCTGCTCAAGATTTTGAGGGTATGATCGACCTTTGTTTTTAACAAACATACACATTCTTCCGGTTTTTTCCTCCTAATTTCCAAACTCTTTCAGTTCTTTTCCTGCCAGTACTCAGTGTTTGAAATTGGACATTATCTGCTACTTCATCGCTCTCCCCAACATGGTTTAATTTCATATAAAAAAGCATTATCCAGGAAGGTTCGACTCAATCATACTATCATTAAAGTAACTGAATGCTGTGTCTTAATATTCGATATGTCTTCTGCATTAATTTAAGGTCAATAAAAACAAATTAATCTTGAGAAGCTTGAACACAGAAAAAGTATGTTTGTCGTTTGTAACCATTAACGTTCGGAATTCCAACTACAATTGCGAAGATAGAAAAGTTAGCTAATACTGGTAAATTATTTGTTCTGAAAATCTTCAAGTGGGATAGTTAAGGAGATTCAATTAGCATAGTAGGCAACTACTGGGTCTTGAAGAAAAAAAATTCAAAGTAAGAAGTTTCGAGTTTGGTCAAGATTCTAGATATCCAGATAATAAACAAAGAATTCAAACTCAAAAATAATCTTTTTCTGAATTGATCAAAAACAAGCAAACTATAAATCAAATTTTGTTCTAGACAGAGCAGCAGAGTGAGTGGTCGATTCTCAATAGATAGAAAGTGTTTCCAAGCCTTCTTTGAATTACAAACGTAAAATGTGCTCAATCCATCACTGACTTGACCATTATTGACAACAAGACACAAGAGAGACAATAATGTATTTCTAAATGAATAAATCTGCCTGGCGTCAAAATATACTAGGTGCTAAGGAGCTTTTCTTGTAGGTTTTACATATTAGCTACTAATGAGCAAGGCGTTCACACATACTATTTTAAAATTAAATTCCGAACAGCGACGTATCCAAAATTTAGCTGCGATATTAACAGTTCCTATTGGAATTAATAGATAACGTACTAGAAAGGAAAAAACAAAGAAGAAATAATTTCATTCCCAAATTTAACAAGATCATTTACTAATATGCCAATATTCATATGTTAGAGGATACGCCCCTGTATTCGAAAATTATTGAATTGATGCATACAAAAAAGATAGGTTGAGCAAGTGCCCTCTAGCGAATTTAGTTACTATGCAACTATGTTAGTTAAATAAAATTGCCCAAGGACAAATGTTTCAACCAATCAGTTTCATCGTTAGATACCTAGTTTGAACGTTTTTGACCCTGCCGAGTAAATCGACATGTCCAGCGGAGTATTGCTCTATCACGTCTTTGACATCGTATGGTTTCAAAGCTTCCTTAAATTTTCGTCTTGCTACAAAATACTTCATCTAAATTATAATAAAAAGTTTAATTAATAAAAACCCTTGGAGAAATGCAGCTCAAAAGTAATTTGAATTATTATCAGGGGCGAATCCATTTCTTTTCTTGTTTTTCAGAAGTTAATACTTTCAGCGGCTCAAGAATACGCAAGGAGGTTGCGCGTTTGTATTGGCATTTTCAAAGTCAATTTCTCAACTTCTAAATACACAGACAAAGGAACATTTATTTTGTTTCAGTTTCTACAGGTGCCCTTTGGCGTACACCAAAAAGTGATGAGAAGAAAAAATAATTGCGCAAATCTCTCCTCAGGCGGCTTTTTGAGCCTATGGCGGCATTTTAACGATATGACCTGTTGGGATTTACTCTGCTTTTCTAATTAACAATCCGCCCCTGAGGGTAATTGTTAATGGAATTTTAAGAACACGGCCTACCTTTCTTATAGCTCGAATTGCACTTTTGTGTTGATTTGTAAGCTGAATATAACGATGTTGTAGTTGTTGTTGCGGTTCGTCATCTTCGTCTAAAATACTTTTGATCTAAAATGCGATCTATATGGGTTTATTCGTTTTTTTACTTACCATCAGAATTTTTTTTGGAAGGAGTTGCTTCTGCTACCGAATCTTCACTATGACTAGCATTTAAATGTCTTGCACCATTAGAAGAACTTCCACCTGAAACATTTACATAACTTCAGTTGGTGAAAATAAGATTTATTGATGTTGCGTACGAAACGGATTTATATGCTCTAAAATACGTAAACAGGATCATTTCAATAAATCCAAAATGGAGAGTAGTGTGTGATTGTGTGTAAAGAATATTAAATACTCTTTGTTTACAGGGTGTTCAAAACAATATTAAACTATCTCAAGAAATATTTTTACATATTTTAATAAAAAAGTTCATATAAAATGCATTGTTATCAACCGTGCCAACTTAAAATTTGTTCCTTGAATATCTCGAAAGCAACGTGCAGTGTTGAGCTGAGAAGAACGTCCATTATTCTACAAATAATTGAAATCTTTACCAGAAGTGAGAATCTAGTCCACTGAAAAAATGAAATATTTTGATAACAAATAAATCGATCTTCTGCTGATAAAATTGAAAGCTTCCAATTGCTTTGGCAATTTAAATCTGAAATGCTTTACAAACCTAGTTTCCAAAATTATGGATTAACTATCACGTGAATCTCATTCATTTAATTTGTTTACATTTATTCTAATGTAATGAATTCTGGTTTTACGCTTGTTAACGTGTAGCTATGATTAGAACATTTGCCCAAATTAGGTTCATGACCATCACTGTTTGCACAGAGATGGCAAAAAGTTATCTTCAGCGATGATGAGAAAAAATGGAATTTAATCCTACAGTAATTGTTATTGTTAGCATAACCTTCACAGGAAAAGTTTTTTCTATTAACCGCGTCTGATGTGTAATTGCATTTACGCATTCATCTGGTCAAGAACAAATAAAAGAATATATTTGGAAACAGTCTCAAGAGAAAACCAAAACTGTAACTGTCTGGAAATCAATCTATCCAACCTCACCAACATTAAAGTTCGTCTGTTTACGTTCTGGTAAAAAACTGCCAGTTAGTGTTGCAAAAAATATTGAAAGAATCATTTGGTAACAACTTTGATTTTTCAAGCAAAACAAAAAAAAACTAAAAAATTCCGCTTATAGGGTCATACAGTAGTCCGAAATTCTGTTTTTATGCTAGAGAAGGAACGAATGGATTGGAAAGTGTTTTTCTGAAGGTTGTAAAACATTTTGCATTGTCCTATATTAGTCTAGACGTTATCCTCGGGCTTTGTTTATTATTATCTGTAGGTATTTGGATTTGTTTATTACTACAAAACCTAACGGGAAGTTGTAGTTACTTTCCACCTGTCCGCTATAAACTTCTGGCCCAGATCCTTTCTCGTTCTTAGGTCCACAGGTTAATTTAGAACGTCTTTGTTTCAATTCCTTTCAGTTCTGGTATAATAATCTCGAAAGAGGTATCAAAATTGTGTTTGACTATGATCTTGTGTATCTTCATGCCTAGGTCTGGTTCTTTCAAGTGATTTTTAGTTTTTACGTACCCTGTTCTAACTAATACGTTGCTCAGTTGATTTTCTAGTCGTTGGAAGTGCAAAAAGGGCAAGTTTAGTAGCCTTTCCATAGCCTCGGTGGGTGTACTTTTTATTCCCTTGCGATGCTTAGACAGGCAAGTCTTTGCAATTTTGTTAGTTTTTCAATAGTTATCGTCTGTAGCGTCTTTGATGTCTAGACGATTATTGGCTGAATCACCATTCTGTGCAATCATTACATCATGGATGGTTTTAGTCCCGATTTGTGTAAGTCTCCACTTTCTTCATATGCTGGTTCCAGGTGAGTCCAGACATTCGTAGTTCCATCTCTTGAAGTCTTAACGCTCCTAGTCCTGTTAGTCGCCTTCGTATGAATGACCTGGCCTTAAGGCCTATTCTTGTACCAGGTGTTGTTCCATAGTGACGATTCCATGTTTTTTGGAACGCTTTTGAGATTGAATTGAACAAAGTGTTGTCAAAGGCCCCCTCTACGAGGTATGTCTATTAAATAACGAGACTGTGGTTGGGCATCGTAAAGAAAGCAGTCAAATCGGTTATAAGTATACGCCCGCTGACCTTGAATGTGTCTGAACTCGCATCACAAACAGCAACGCTTTATGATGTTCAGTTGATTGTAAGTCGCCTTTTTGTTTGGTTATGTTTTCTGTTGTGTGCCGAAATAATGCTAAGTTTAAAAGTTGAACAACGTGCCAATTTGAGATTTTTAGTAAAATTGAACAAAAGAATATTTTGCAATGCTCACTACGGCTTATGGAAATGATTGCGTGTCTCGTACGCGTGTGTTTGAGTAGCACAAAAGATTCAAAGAGGGGCGTGAGTATGTGGAAGACGATCAATGTCCTAAACGACCTTGCACTTCAAGAATCGAAAAAAGTGCAGAAAAAATTAGGCAGATTGTTGGAAAAAACTGCCAAATCAGTGTTCGAATGATAGCGTGAGGATCTTAACATGACAAACGTTTGTGCCAAGACTCCTCACACGAGAGCAAGGAATGTTGTGTTGACATTCTGCACCAACTTGACGCAGATCAGAACTTGTTGCAAAAAATAATCACTTGTGACAAAACCTTCCAATATCATCCAAAAAGACAGTCAATGCACTGTAAACACCATCATTACCAAAAATGAAGCAAGACAAAATTCAAAGCAATGCTGGTCGTGTTTTTTGACATTAAGGGTGTAATTTTGACAGAAAGTTTTAACAAAGTTGAGAGAGAGTCAGAAAAAATGGCCAGAACTGTGGCAAAACGCACATTACCACACTTGAACATCCCCCGTATTCGCCCGACTTAGCATGGTGCGACTTTTATCTTTTCCCAGTGCTTAAAGGGACACGTTTTGAGTCAATTAATGCTGCAAAGAAGAAAACGGCAGATATCTTGAGACCGCTGATAGAAAATGATTTTGCCCACGCCTTCGACCAGTGGAAAACAAGACTGCAGCGATGTATAAGTGCAAATGGGGAGTATTTAACATCAAAACTGTAATACATATAAATAAATCTGAACTAAATTGTGAAGTGCTGTCTATGTTGATGATCCTGCAACGTAGGCATTACTGTTTTTGGTGTAGTGGTTTGTCCACCAGTACGCCGTCCCATCTTATGTCTCTCCATCTCCAGTTCCATTTGCTGTCCATAAGTTCTGGTAATTCTGCTTGATTTTGATGTGATTGTTTAAATAATTTCTACATGTAAAATTGTGCATCTTAAAGTAATTTATTGCAAAAGGTACATATGCTTTAAAACGTTCTTTAAGAAAATAAATATTATGAGTCTCGCAAAAATTCAACAAAATTCTAGTAAACCATTTAATTATCACAATTTCTTTTTAAAATTTGAAAGTTCTTACAAAATGTCATTTCTACCTATCAGCCAGCAAGGTAATATTTATGACCAACCAGTAAACTTGCGAAAGAAAGAAAAAGGACACTGCAAACAACGCAAATGGATATTATTATCAGAGTGGGTAAATCGATGTGTAAAGTCGCTAGTCTAGCAAACCGAGTTGTGGTGTCTATGGTTTCAAGTTCTACGCTTGGAAGGTTAGTCTGCAAGGTCATGAATGTCATCCTTCTCCATTGCATATTAAATGGGTAGAGACATATATAGTTCTCGTGCAAGAAATGAAATAATTAATAGGTAAGTAAAGAGCATCGTCTTGTACAAAGTGATTAACATGAAAGTTCGTCCATGCTTCTTTACTGTCCAATAAAAATTTTAAAACATAATATTAAATGTTTTAATTTAGTTTTTTTTATACGTTAGACCAAAAACTTTTTGGGCATACCATATACGTCCATATATTTGAAAGTTTGTCTCCACAAAACAATTAATAAACATAGATAGATGTTTATAAAGACATGCTCATAACTCACCTAAATTCTCAGTGGAAGTATTCATATCTACAAAAGTTCTGCATCCACCTCTAAAAGGGGCTTTCTGCATAGACGGGGAATGTAATGAAGTGCTCTTGTGACGTCGAATTGTTGGCAAACGGCTTACGAAGGATGCGTTGTGCTTGAAACTGCTAGACACTCTCCTAAAATTATTAATGCGTTAGGTGTTTGTTTTATATCAAAATAACGTTTGATAAACATATATATCTACTAAAATCTCTGTAATATTTTTAGAATTACTGCCCGCTTTTGTAAATTTTACTTTTCGTGAGATAAATTAATTAACAACAAATCAATTAGGTCTTTGCATGTTGTACTAAAGCTATTTATAGTTAAAAGCATTTAAGATCGTATAAAACTTGTGAGGTTTATAACTGTTATATGGCCTTTATTCTTTAGTGGTTTGAAAGCTAGAATTAATTTGTTCCCTATAATAAAGTGCTGGAAAATATAAACACTGAGGTTGCGTATAACGAAATGTTTACAAATTAGAGGTTTATGCTCTGCTATTCTACTATATTTTCTAAAATAGATCATCACACCAGTTAAAAAAACTTTTCTTTTTTATTTTTATTTTGTTTTACTAAACTTAGCTGCTTACGTTAATCATATATAGGCTGATCGGAAAATTAATTATTACTATTTTTACTGTTGTAAAATCAAAACAAATCTTACATTTAATAGTATGAGAGAGGGGTTAACTGTATTTTCTAATATAAATATACGCCTATTGTCTACAACCCCTGCAAACAAAACCCTTCCGTGTGTAATAAGCCTAAAGTAATGTAAATTTCCTGTGTATGTACAGTACGGAAAACATTGGAGAAGCAAACCCCCTTTTCGATTAAAAAATATATTGTAGGTGTATATCATCGTATCATCCTTTACAGATTTAGTTTCAGATCTTAGTAACAAAAGTGAGGTTATAAATGTATAATAAATTTATTGTACATAACCGTGCACAATCTAATCCTAAATTAATTGTTTTTTCCGTGTAATTACTCAAATAGGTTCAGAGAAACAAAAGCCCAAATTGCACACTTCTTTAAACAATTGCATCTCGGGAAGGTGCATTCTTTTATTCGTAATATATACGTAAACGTTTTACAAAACTCAATGTCACCAATGCGCGAGTATTTTAAAATTGAAATTTATTTATTCATTTATTCATTTATCTAGACAGAACTATTCCAATTCCACTGGTCACTTGTCGTTACTCATTAACCAGCTATCAGCTGTTTCACACCGCCATAACCTCATCATGCGCATGCTGCATTTGACGTCTCGACGTTTTGAGTGCTTTCAAGTCTTGACAAGTTCGATAGTCACCGTGAGAATGGGCGCGGAGAGAGAAGTGTAAAGTAGCGCACTCTTCTGTATGGAAGGTGCTTCTAGGAATATAAGAACAAAATTTTGGCAAAAGCACGTTCAGTGTTACTTGACTTGTTTGGCAACCTTGTTTGGTAACCTTTTTTCAATCATAATTGGATAATGTTCAAATTTGAATCGTGTCCGTGAAGAACATACTGAAAACTATAGACCATAACAGACAAAAACGCCTTCTCCAGATTTTTTTTATTACAATCTAGCTTTCAGTTAGGTATCGTTTTTTCTTCTACCTTCTGAAAAGGTGACTTGTGCTATCTTTATCTCATGCTAGAAATTTAAGTATTCTACAGCCTGTCAGTTTAAACCTTGATAACATGAAATCGACTCTTCCGCATGTTACGTTTTAGACCAAGAGGTTAAGCCTTTGCTGGAATTAACCTTCGCTCATCGCATTTTCAAGATAACGAATTCCAAACTCAGAGATCAATCCATTCATTCAATATTCTTTGGAACTCCGATCCGCCAAAAAACCACTGGACCATTGAAAGAATTTTAATTTTTAGTGATCCAGTTGGTCTCTGCATAATTGCTCGAAATCTTTGCTTCCTTCTAAACTAATCTATCTTTTAGTTCAAGAACAGACTAAATGTAGAGTGTTACTGAATCGGTTCTCAAAGGTTGCGAACATCTAAAAAGGGCCAATTTGAGTCATCACAGACAACCCTTGATCAAAAATAGTTCCTCTAGTAGAAACTATCGTACATAACAGTTATTTCATTCTTGCAAATACGTAGAGATGCTTGTGTTGCTAGAAGTTGGCACAATCTGATCAATGTTATGGATCTTGACTCTAAATATGTTACCTACAGAAAATGTAGAGAGACAGTAAGGCTTAGAATCCAAAACAGGTACATAAAGTTGCATGTTTTCAATCTTCTAACTGCTTTAATCACATGTGTTAGGTGATTTTGAAATAAGTTTGTCAGAGACTGCTGTGGTTGGACAATGAAACTTTCTTTATAAATCATCGATGGTTTGCTAAGGATTATTTACGCACAAGACTGAAAAGTTGTCTACCTTTTAAACATGTATAAACAGCATGTGATAATCCTACTTTAACTAGCAGTACCGATTCGGTAGAAAAAGTAAGCAAAACTCCAAAATCGATAAAAAACCTTAGTTCTATTAGTAATTTATTAAAACGTCACAGAAAGTACAGATGTGGGAGGCAGATTAATTGCAGTCTGTGTTCATCCCAAGGGAACCTATCTATCTCCGAGGCTATTTCTCTTCAGTCAAAAATGAAAATTTGTAAGAATAGATAAGGTAATCAGATTCCCGGAAATTATTGTCATGGAAGACCATAAAGTAAGATTTGGGTAACTTACTAAATAGTTTGCACTTTGCTGCGAGAAGTCCTCCCGGCGACTGCCATAGCTCTGAGTGTAAACCGTAAAAGAGTAAAAATAATTGATTTCAACAAGGCATCTGCTATGTGAAAAAAAGTTAAAACTGCTTATGGCATGAACTCAAACATCTCCTTGTCAGTAGTAATCATGTTTAGTATCAGTTTACTTACTAGGTGCAGAACCAAGAAAGTCTGTGAAATTCGAAAATAGCCAAATGTTTCCTAGAATCTCTCAGCCCTTAATGGTCGTTTCGAGAAACGCCAAAAAGGCCAAATACCGGCAAACAACAGCTAAGCAAATCTTTTCTTTCTTTAGAAAATTGTTTGGGATTAAAGTGGAAATAGACAAATTGATCAATTCCCAAAATGATACAAGAAGACATTCAACTTCCAAACCTTGATTGATTAAATATCTAATAGACTTAATGTAAGCAAAACCTTCCATACTACCAATGGAAATCTCTCTTTGATTCGTGATAGTCTTTCATTTTGCTATGATCTTGATTATCAGTATGTTTTGTTTAACATGGGCAAAAACTGATCTAGTGTATCTTTGACCATTTGTAGCGTGGGCTGTAGTATAGAATTCTAGTAAAAATCACATGATATCAATTCACAGCTCATTAAACTGTTTGCAAAACAACCAAGAATAAAAGAAGTTTACTTTTGTAGAGGTAAAAATGCCAAAATGATAAGATCTTATTACGAACATCAAGGTTCTAATTGATACAAACCAAAGATTGAGAAAACAAGGACTAAATCTTTCTGTATTTTAATCATGTATGTCGACCCTAAGCCTGAATCCGTTAATAAATCGGACAGGTTCTTGATGGATCAACTAGGGAAAACCAATTTCTTAAGGCATTCAAATATTTCATCATCTCTTTGTTGGCGCCCATTAATGTATCTATAAATACTTACCATTTAGCAAAACCATTGTCAAGATAATGCTATTAAAAAATTAACTTTGAACAGATAGACAAAAAAAATTATATTGCAGGTCAGTGAAGAGGATTCTGCAGAAAAATGTGGAAGTCCAAAAGTGACTTTATTGCTGCTGAAGAGGTTATATGACAAGCTTGCAGGGTTTTGGAATTTTGAATTCTTTTTTGAAAAATAACGGTTGCATACAAAATAGCAGGCCTTACCCCAAAGCCTATCATAAGGGGGTTTGCAAGAATGCACAGTAAGATGAGAAAACTTAAGCTACTGCTGTCATATGTTGTGAAGATCATAGAAAAGGCAGAACAAAGAGCAAAGACAGGCGAAGCCAACAAATAAACTATGACGAAGGCTACAGATTGACAAACGTTTGCTCTGCCGTATTCTTTAATTTTAAGATTTTGTTTTTAGAAATTGTCTCATCTAGAACAGCTCTTTGTATTTTCCTGGGATTAAATTTCTCATGTAATGCTTTTCGTATCGTATTAGTGTTTCTGTCTTTCATAAGGAACAAATATGAAATCGAGAGTTTAATATAAGAAAAGATTTGGACAAGGTCATGGGTGAAAAGCAACTCCAACGGATTCGATCTTTGAAGTTGTACTTTACCGTCAATTTTTAAATCGATTTCAGAGATAAAAGAGTAGCAGCAAAAAGTCAAAACCAAACAGTTATTGTTTAAAGAAATTATATTATTGCGTTTTTCCAATGTTTTTATGTTTCGGGATAAGTATGATTTATGGTAAAATCAGATGTTATAAAATCTAATAAAGCTGATAAGTCGGGAGGGATATTCTTTTTGTTTTTTTGATGGTACTTTGTTACTTAAATAGTTATTTTATTCTATCAGTTATCGGATTACAGCTTGCTTTTGTTTTTTTAAATTTTTATTGTTCTTAATTCTAAATTTAAATTTCATTAATGACTGAGCCATTAGAAACGATTTACAGAATTTATAGCTATCATGATACGAATTATTCCAGAGTTTTATAAATATGCAAATATACAGGGTGTTTTATTGAGAATTAAGAACGAAACCGTAAGTCTAACAATTGGTCCAATGAATAATTAAATTTAGTAGTTGCATGCATCCAATTCACTTTTTGGTTGACGAGCGTTTTTCTTATTTCTTTATATAGCTGAAATACCATGCTATAAAAATTCAGTAAATTCTACAGGTATAAAAGCTCCACTTTGTTTTTTTCGATTACTGGATATTGATTTTGAAATTTCCATAAATTTTATCTGTCTCAGCAAGTTCTTATTGGAATCTTTGCATAAATTGGTGTAAATAATTCATTTCAAGATATATGGCTTTAATCTATAAATTGCTATAAAAACACACTCTCGATAAAAGAAATCTTAGAATTTTATTGTTGTACGTCGTAAAACATAAAATGTTTCTTCTTTCTTGAGTATTTCCAAACTGGTGAGATAATACTGTGTTTCTATTTATTTTAAATGTCAAATGTCTAAGAGTATCTAAATCACTGAACAAATTCTTAAAATATTGGCTAATCCAAGTTTTTATGTTTGCTTGTTTCCTAGAATTATTACTTAGAATCTTTCATTTCCATTATGGTTATGAAAAGGAAATCCTGCTTTAAATCTTTTTTGTGAGAGCAATAGAATTTTAAATGCTGGTTATATGGTCTTTTTGGATTATTCGAGGTTTTAACAAGTTTTATCGTTTTCATTATTTTGAATGATAAAAAGTCTTACCGACGTTGACATTATGCGATAAAACTCATAATAAGATCACTATCAATATAATATCTCTTAATTACTAGTAGCAACTTGAGCGAGTTTTCAGAAAAGGTGGTTTTACATGGCCTAAAGATCCCCTTTATTCTCTATCTAAAGTTCCATCCACACTATGTCGATCGGTAAGGCCATTTGGCAATGTCGAATAAATAAAAACATTTCTGTGGACTTGTGCTTATTGGCCGAATCATGCCAATACGTTTTGAAGAAAAAAACTATTGATCAATTAGTGATCATCTTTTTTATCTTAATACATTTTTATGACTGCATGCCGATTGGTTTTTGTCCAGTTTTAGTCAACTCATCATTTTATACAGATCTTTTAAAATAAATTTATCTTTTTCTCAAGTTCTTAATTACTTGCTTCACCTTGGTTGTTTTGCTGACACACTGAAAAAACTATCCAACCTAGCTAGTTGGTAGTTGGACACAAAAGACTGAGTAATGACAGTCATCAATGTTTTACATTATACGTGACCGAATCAACAACCAAAATTAGATAGACGTATTTCTATAATTATGTCTTTCTATTTATCTTTACTATTATTTTTTTCAGTGCAGTAGCGATTTTGCAATTGCAGCTGCAGTTCTGACAATGACATAAGTTGCTCTAAATTGAAAATGCTACTCAGGTATTGATCTTGGTACAGTGCTACTGTCAATCTACGGCCTTGTCCAGGTCTAACCATATATTGGTCTGTTGATCAAAAAATTGATTTCATGTAGTCATGAAGTGCTTATTCTGAATTTCAATTTCAATTTTAGTCTTTACAAGCATCCAGGTAACCAGGCCAATGGTGACCGTGGCTTTAAGCAGATCAATAAGAAAATTTCTCTACTATAATTATACGACTGTTATAAATTGGTGCAAGAATTCACATTGATTGTGATGCGCTTTGAATATTATTTATAATTTTGAAAGTTTGTTAAGATCTCTTTTCCCATTCAAGAGACTGACAATAACAATGAAAGTCATATTTTATCAAAAGCGGGGCATTAGTCTCAAGAATAACACATTAAATACTATTTTTTGCTGATAGCAGTGATTGAAATTGAAATGCCCCAAGTGGAGGACTCGATTGTTGATATAAAACTTTTTTTTTCTCTTTTCGTTGTTCTTTTTGATCAACTCCTTACGAACTCTTCTTTCTTTGTGTTCTTCTTTTTGATCAATTCTTCACCTTGTCTTTTCACTTTTCATCTGTGCCATGGTCTTTGCTATTTTACTATTTTTAGGAAAACGTAAAGCAGAAAAGCAAAACCTATCCCTGCAGTTTATTCTCTTGATTGAACTTTCTGAACCACATCAGTGATGCACCCATTTATTTACTATACTTCTTTAATTCCGCTGCTAAAGCTACATCATACTAAAGTTCGACAAACTAAGTTCTTCTACTTATCTGATTATTTTCGAATTAGGTCTATAAAAAGAAATTAATGCATCTTGTGTGGAAGGGCACTACGTCGATAAAACCCTCTTGTAGTAGCCATTACTGATATTGTCTGAAAGCGATAAGTTTAAAGTTTGAGGAATCATACAAAAATCCAAAACGCCAGAACTAATTGTTTCTGCTGTGGCATTAAAAGATCTAGATACCCTGTATTTTCAATACAAAGCTTGGCGCTCCGCAAACCGCGTTTTGATTAAGAAAAAGTGTTCTAATAGTTGTACTTGGATTTTAAATGATTAGAACTACTCTGTGGCATATGTCCATGCAACTTATAAAACTTCTATTTTCAGGCTTTGGGTACAACTTTGGCACTTCGCGAAGCGCACATTGAGTAAGAGGAAGAATTTTAATAATTGTACTAATGGATTTTAAATGATCAAGACTACTGCGGCAGATATACCATGAAACTAATAAAACATCCATTTTTAGGCCTCGAGCACCACATTGGCGCTCCGCGAAGTGCACTTTCAGTAAGAGAAATATTTTAATAATTGTACTTAGAGTCTAAATGATCAGGACTACCATAGTAGATATACCATGGAACTAATGAAACTTCCACTTTCAGGTCTCGTGCATAACATTGGCGCCTCGCGAAGCCCACATTCAGTAAGAGAAAGAATTTTACCAATTGTACTTTGAGTGTACATGATCAGGACTACCGTGTAAGATATACCATGAAACTAATGAAACTTTTACTTTGGACCTCGGGCACAACATTGGCGCTCCGCGAAGCGCATTTTGATTAAAAAAAAAGTTCTAATAACTGTGCTTGGGCTTTAAATGATCAAGACTACTATGGACTACCATGACACTAATGAAACTTCCACTTTTAGGTCTCGAGCGCTACATTGGCACTCCGTGAAGTACACCTTCAGTAAGAGAAGTACTTTTAATAATTACACTTGAAGTCTAAATGATCAGGATTACTGTGGCAGGTATACTGGGTGCGTTTGCCATCGTGCTCGGACCAGTATCTGTAGCGTTTGGAATCGCTGATTGACGCAGATCAAATAAAATCGAGCATTCTCAATGTGCTCGACGTACTGCAACGGGCAGCCGTGAGCATTGCGAACCAGGCATGCGCAATGCCACCGTCATTAGCTGTTCATCAGTTCATCAGCAAAGGAATTAGCTTCATTTGTAACATTGATAATTTTTCTGCGTTGCTATAACGTGCTTTTGCATTTGGTGTATTTTTCTATGTAAAGCTGTCCCTTATATTTGAAAACAAGCTCTACACTGGTTTGTTTGCTGCTTGGTTTAAGTGTACTATGATCAGCTGATCGCAAACTTCTCCAAATGCGTTTGGCATCGTTTAATGTGAAACCGGTCACGTGATCGATATCCTTATCTGTCTCTTCTGATCTCCAAGCGCAATGGCAAACGCACCCTATGAAACTAATGAAATTTTTATTTTAGATCTTGGGCACAATATTGGAGCTTCGCTAAGCGCACTTTCAGTAAAAAAAAGAGTTCTAATAACTATGCTTTCGCTTTAAATGATGAGGACTACTCTGGCAGATATAGCATGAAACTAAAGAAAACCTTCACTTTCCGGCCTTAAACACAACATTGGCGTCCCGTAAAGCGCACATTGAGTAAGAGAAAGAATTTTAATAATTGTACTTGAATTGTAAGTGATCAGGACTACCGTAGCAGATATACCATGAAACTAATGAAACTTTACTTTTAGGCCTCAGGAGTAAGAGAAAAAGTTTTAATAATAATTGTATTTGGACTTTTAATAATCCAAACTATTGTGGCGAATATACCATGAAACTAAAAAAGTTTTAGTTTCAGACCTCGAGCATAACAGGAGATCCTTTGGGGGAGAAGTTTTTTTATATGCACACGGTCTACTACAAAATTCTTTGAATTCTATCAACAAATCTATCGGAATATCTTCTAGAGAGAAAACTTTATTGTATCTCACATGACATTTCATTCAACCTAATGCGGTGGTCTTTTCTTGAACTGACAATACGCTGAAATTTCCCAACACAGAAATTGAGTAACACATCTCTGCTCAATAACGGAAGAAATTATCGGCTGTGTTTACACGAAATATTTAGTTGCTTACTAGCCAACTTAATTACGAAATGAAACCCTTTAGATAACCACAGAATTCAATAAAATGATAAAGAAGTATTACACAATTATGTTATGGAAAAACATAAAATCGATAATTTATCATAGGCGAATATTAATTCTCTATAGAGATTTTAATTTAATTACTAATTTAGAAAGATTCCACACCAAGGGAACCTACGGAGCTAGCCACTTTTATAACTATTGCAAAAATAGTTAAAACAAATATTTTAATTATTACTGATATGAGACAATAATTTAAAAATTAGTATCGATGGAAAGTTATTGTAAAAACAAAGATTTTTTAAATATTCAGTACGTTCTTATTCTGTCGTACGCATACTTAAAATAACGTTATTTTATTAATATAACAGATATTACTTAAAGAATTCATTTGAGCTCACCTTGGCACATACACGGACAGTCCGAGTTTGTCTGTCATAACAATTTGAAGCTAAAACGGAAATAATTTTGTAAGATTAAAAGTCAAAGCCGAGTTCTATTTTTAGTAAGCAAGTTCATAAAACATCTTGTTTATTTCTGCGATGGTTACTTCAAACTCTTTTAACTATAATTCAAATCTAGCCGTGAAACCTTTATAGTCAGGGCTAGCAAAAACACAAAAACATTCTTTTATTTATCTAAAGTTCGCATCAAAGTTTTACAATGTATAGTTTATTATTCAAAGTCTACGTTGGTGGCAAAAGCTATTTCATTTCAACGTGTAGTTTTGAAGATTGTTTGATTTATGTTTTTATTACTTTTTTGCACGTCATTAAAATATAGTTCAATAAAACAGTGAAAGTTCTGAAATTATCTCATATAATATTGAGTTAAGAAAATGTATTTTCTCAAATATGAATCGTCTTTGTTTGTCAGTGAAAACAAAATACTGAAAGAAGATGATACTAGACAGAAAAAGACTCGTTAAAACCTTCTCGGCTTTGCGTTCCTACTTGAGTAAGCCACATGGCTTCTTTTCATGTTTACCGACAGGTGATGGGAAACTGATGCTCCTCTCACTGATGCGACTTAAAGACACGCCTGATTCGTACACGTTTTCATTCCAATATATTTAACGTTAAATTAGGCTATAAATTGAGAATTTTAAATGGAAAAACCGACTTGGGTAAATAGTCATATTTTACGCGTTTAGAATTCTCATGATTGAAATAGCAAAGAAATTTATATTCCTTCACTTTCTTATCCGTTTCCACTATTTTACCCCTAAAACTGAAAGATATTTTGGACAACATCCTGTTTCCAACACGTTTGTTATCCAAGAAATTTCCATCTACTATGATTTCACCATTTCACTCTATAGATCCCTTCCGAAAAGGTTTTTCTAACAAGCCGTAAGGGGATTAATCTTCTAAACAACAGCTGTGACCAATATCGTAGTTTACGAAATCCTCAATTTATTTCTCTTCAATACTCAATTGAAGTACAAACTTCATTTTAATATTTTTACAATCAATTAACTCACCGAAGCGTTTTTAAAGAGTTTATATAAAAGTTTCTCCGTTGTTATTTCTAAAGAAGAAAAGAAATACATAACCTCACAGCGACGTGACAGTAAACACATTTTACAGCCAAAAAGTTTTACGGATTTTATGTCATGTCTCAGAGGTGTAAGATAATAAAAATTTATAGAAGATTTAGACAAAAGCCTAAAAACAAAATTTATTGAGAAACAACGCTTATTTATTGAACGATATTGTTAGAGAAGGAGGACGTTACCGTAAGAAAAGAATTTACTGTAATGTTATCAAACTAACGCTCCATACTTGCTGATGAAAGATCATTAAGGGGGTTTATAAGAACCTCGCTAATTGGAAAGACGAAGAACAAACCCTTTTTAGGATTATGTTGTTGATTTTGCTGAAAAAAATCAAGAGAAAATGTAAGGTAAGAAAAAGCTTTGTCGGTACAATTGGGAAATTTCATATTTTAATAAAATTAGAGTGTTTTGTTTAAATATAATTTCAGGAAATGCTCCCATCAAATAAATAATAGTAATAACAGCAATAATAATACATTTAATGGGTTACTATTCGAGTGAACTTCTCTTCCTTTATTCTTTGGCTTCGTAATTTGTATAGACTGTAGTAAATCAAATACAGAAAAGCGTATAAAGTGGAAAACGCCTGCTTGATAGAAATCGATTTATCTCATCATTCTGTACAAGCGAACGTTTCTTACTTTTTGCTGTTGTTTCATATAATTTGAAATTTGCAGAGCTCTTATATTGTTCACTGTATTCAATTCTCGACTGAATTTTCCAATTTTCCGATTAAATAAGAAATTTTTCTACACGTTTTATGGTCTTGTTCAACAAACAACATATTTACAGTCGCTTTTTTTCTAGACTGTAACATTAAAGACTATTTTTATTTTTAAAAGAAAATAAAGAAAATGTAAGTACTTTTCTCTGATGTCTTTAAGATATTCTTTAACTTTTGCATTTCTAATTTAGTTAATTAACTTTCACTTTGCAAGTTTCATTTGTAAAAGAGCTGCTAGGTTTTCTGTATTCCATTTGGTATAATAAATTTATACTATTCCTCCTTTATGAGTTAAATACGCAAAATTTCTACTTTTGCACTTTCATCTTAAAATTCATTACAATTAAAGTGGTCTCGTTTATACATTATTTTTATATGAAAAATGTGCCTAAAAATGTACGCTAATTAGTCGTTTCACCTTGTCGTTGCTACATTCAGTAATTCATTTGGCCATACCATATCTTTTGATATTTTCCTTTTGTGACGTCTTTCTTTCTCTGTTTTATAAATTGAAGTTATGTTTTTTTGTAACTCACGAACCAAGGTCGCCATTTAATTACGGTTTCTTTGCAAAGTCTTTACTTTAAAAATCTCCATGTCAAATTTCATAAATGATACTCTGATTGGGGCAACCAAAATATTCAGTAGTCAGTCTCTAGGGTTTGAATACCCCCCTACTGCTAACAACAATCATTGTCAAAAAGCAAAACACAAACGGTATCCATTCTCAAGATATAAAGAAAAATCAATTGTTCCGAGATGGCTTGAAATCGCTATCGCTACTAGCAATGAGTCGTATCTCAATACGAGGTTCAGTTTCTGAGACGTAGGGTATCTGTCAAAAAAAAAACAATAGAATTGTTGGAAAGCCATCCTTTGTCATTATTTACAACGAAAGTTCCATCTCGATATAACAACTCTCTCCTGAAATTAGTGATATCCGGCACGGCACGGCTATAAACCAAGCTTGTTCCGAAAACAGAGGAAAAGATTATTAATGTTAACCCTTCAATGCAACTATTACTTGATTCTTTCTGCAGTAAATAGCAAAATCCTTTTTGGTAAAATGCATGGTGTTGCTAATGTGATTTCGATCGAATTTGATCAATATACCATAGATGTCGTTGAAATCTTCAGAACCAAATTTCACTGGATTTGATATAGAGAATTTGCCGGTCATTTTTGATCGTTGGCTATCTCTATAAAAACGGAACAGTAAGAAGAAATCGGCCTCTCAATTGTCAATTCTCAAATGAAATAAATTTCAGAAAAGTGTTACATGTTCCTTTGAAGAATATATTACTGAGTTCAATGATACTTTTATCATCAGTTTGATGTGGTTAGACAGCAGAACTATTACACTTATTTCTGCATTTTGTGGTTCTCTGTCGCTAAAAGATGTTAAGCGCTATGATGAAAAAGAAAATTAGTGTACAAAGTCCAAATTTGGTTCTGGAATACAATAGACACATGGCAGGCATTGATCTCTTGGACAGTATAACAGGACGATACAATATAAAAATCATTCAAAATTAATTTTTATTATCTTATCGACATTGCAATAATCAATGCATGGATACTCTACAGAAAGGTGAAGAAACAGCGAAATGCGTCAACTAAAATGATGAACTTAGCCAATCTTCGAAGTGAAATTGCAGATTGTGTCGAGTAGACCAAAAAGCCGTAATGCGAGAAAGACCTTCTAACGTTATGCTTTCGAAAAAAATTTTTTTGGTAATTGTTCAAAATACGACTCTACAGCGTTTTCTAAGTCGCCATTTGATAAAAAACGACGTCCTCTCGAGTGTTTTTTGAGTTTTGGAAAGAGATAATAGTCAGGACTGTAAGGTGGATGTTGTAATTCCTCAAAGCCGGATTCATTGACTACTGCTTGAACAATTTGTGCTTTATGCACTCTGCAGTTGTCGTGTAGAAGCAGAGTTTTCTGAGCATAATTGTGGGGTCATTTTTCACGTATAGCTGCCTTCAAGTTCTTAATTGTGTCTTTGTACACATTTCCCGTTTTGGCATATACTCAATTAGGAGAATCCCCTCCGCGTCCCAGGAAACTGTGGCCATCATTTTTCCCGCCTTCTTGGGAGGTGGAGAGCCCTTGTGCACCCATTGCAGTCACAATTCTATAGAAGAAGTCTTCATCTTAGGATAAACCAGTCAAATTCTCCTCGCAAATATGTCGTCTACACAGTTTCTGTTCGGGACTGAGCAGCTTGGGAATCCATCGTGCCGACAGTTTGCTCATTCCTAAATCTTTGTGTAGAATTTTAAAAGCACTCGTTTCTAATATTCCCATTTCTCTAGCAATAACTCAACTTTTACTCGGCGGTCAGTCAACACCAAATCTTCAACCTTGATGATTTCTTGAGTGCGTGCTTCCAAGGGTCTCCCACACTCTGGATTCCCTGCGCTATCTGAACTGCTTGCACCAATATTTCACTTGGAAATAGGATGGACCATTTTCTCCATACACTGCCACCATTCTCTCATGGATATTCTTTGGGCCACTGCCTTCTTCCGATAGAAATTTTATGACGCTTCTGTGTTCAAGTTTCAAATTACTCATTTTCGCTTTTTAAAACTGATATAAAAATGCCAAATATTAAGCGATTGGAACCAAACTTGGAGACGACACTATAAAATGTCACAGAAACCTGACATTAGAAAATTATCGCGATAGTGTATTGTTTTCATGGCTAGGTAGATAACATAAATAACTCCCCTCGTACATGTTTCACATTTTGGGACTTGTTAACCTTTTCCTACACAGTTCAGTTTGCTACAACTCTGCAGAATTTCAAAATTAAGCTATTAATAGGGCATCTTTCACACAGACGAAGACAAAAATTTGTTTTTTTTCTCGTAATATCTTTTCTTATTGAAAATTAACTTAAACGTATTTTTGTAGCAAAAGAGTCTTAGTTTAGATAGGAGGGCATGGATGCTTTTTTTTTATTGTATCTGGAAACTTTAAAAGCCCAAATAACTACTATTCAAGAAATTCTGACCGGCCGCCTTTTGTTTTGGGACATGATACTGAACCTATCCCATTTCAACATAGGAAACAATGAAGGTAGTACACAGACCAGACTAACTAAGATTAAAAAAGTTTCTGGATCTGAAACTATGGCCTAAACTGAATGCTTTATTGACTAGTAATCAAAGGCAATGCAGACGTTATTTTTAATACCAAACCAATAAGACAAGAGAAGATGCCAGCAGCTGTATGGCAAAACGAAAACTAGAGTGGAATGTAGCAGCAATCAGTTTGAAAGCGTCATTACCTATGAAATTAGCCAAAAATGTCCAACTGTACAAGTGGAAAGTTTAACAAGAAATTCTCGAGTCTAGTTTTGCGCTTCCTGTTCGGATAAAACTTGTATAGTCCGAGATGAGTATAAAACTAACAAACTGCCCATCGCTATTAGTCAATCACTCCAAACCTCCTCTTTTTACAACTTCCACATACAATGTTGTAATTTCCAAGGAAGTTTAAATTCTGTTACTCAAGTGAGATAACCGTAAAACTGTAAATACATTTATTCGAATTGTTGTGTGCAATTATTTCACGTTGAATTTTCCATTTTAAACTTTACTGCTGCTCGCAATGTCAATAGCTCCCCACGTAGCCTGAAGATACAAATTAAAAGACGTTTCTTGCGTCACCGTACACAGAAGCGTTTTTCACAAGGTAAATACAATTAGTCTTAAACCTAATAAATCTTACCCTAATAATAATATTGTAGGTATGACAACATAGCGTCATTAACCACAGTGATGGTGTCTTTTAAAATTCATGAATGTAAAGTACAAAACTTTTTAAAGCGAGGTGCTTATTTGTATACCTAATCTTATTTACTCAGATAACTGTATTTTCCTCTTTTCGCTTTTGCAATTCTAGGAAGTTTTTATTATTTTAAACTGTCTATTAAATGCAACCACAATAAAACTGAAATAACAAAAGACCATCTGAAATAAGCCGCAAGATATTGAAATATAAACACATGTTAATTCTAGCCTTAATGGTTTAACGGTAAAATCTCATTTCAAGGAAATCGTAAGCACTTTAACTCCGTTATCGTAATCTATGCCTCTGTCTATATCATAATTGTGTTTACGAACGTCACGTCTGAGCTTAACCCTAAAATAATCCGCTAGCCACATAAACATTCAGGATGATCTCTAATGTACGAGGTGCTATAGTTAAATCCATGTTTGCGCTAGAATATCACGGAGAAAATATTTAGATACGTTTTCGCAAGTATACTCTCTCTGCTGACATTTACATTATTGAAATAATCGATCCCTTTCTAAACTCAAATGAAATTACAATATTTCCCTATAGTTAACATTCTAAATTAGACGTTAGTTTACAAAACAACTAAATGGATATTATTTTATTATTTTTCGAGGTGAATTACTTTTAAAGAGACATGTAATTTAGGTAATTACGGTGAAGAATCATCACTTAATGATCTTTGACTAATCGTGGAGGATCAAGCAATGACCATGGACAAAACAATTTCACCACGTAAAGATAAACTACATCCAATAAGAGCTCTTACAATAAGTGAATGATCTTTGCAAGGAGACCTGTTTGAAAAAAAAATAAGTAAATGAACATCTTTTCCGTTTGGGCAGGTGATCTAATCTTCATCAAGTCCAAAGTTTGGAAAAGAAAGAAATAGCGCGCATCCAATTACTTTTGATTGAAGACCTCTAACTGAATTTTTTGCCAAAGAAGGTAGCAAGCTAACAAAAACGCGCATTGCCTATTCAAAATCAAAGTTATATTTTGCTTAATTATGCAATGAGGCCTTAAAAAAAGAATCTGCCCGTTACAAGACGAGACTATACCTGCATTTGAGTAATCTTAACAACATTGAATATAAAATTATCATATACTTGAATCTTGTACTGCTTGCCCACACGATAATGTCAAGAGGTGCCAAATCTGTCGATCTTGGGGGTCAAAGAGTGTGAGGCCTCTTGAGTATTGACTTCCTTAGAAGCTCTCTCTTCTTAACGTTTATTAGGCTTTTGGACTTTAAGGAGGGCATCCTCTTACTGAAACAAAGTGTTCCGATTACAACCAGGAAACCATTGAAAGATAGAAGTAAAAATTATGAATTCAACCGTGTTCAAAAATGTTATTGATATTGTGATCCTGCACCATAATAAATACAATTTAATGTGATAATGTGGACTTAGTACTGAAGGTAGAAAAACAAGTGAACCAGAGTTTATTTGCTGAAAAGAGAAAATTTATTTTCTATATATCCATGATCTTAAGTTTTAAAAGTAACATTATTGCAACTGTCCAAGACACTTAGATTTTTATTCAAAAACAGTGTTGAAATGGGTTGCAAAACTGTACTAAAGACGGTAAATCATTTGAATAGAGTTTTTGTATTAATGAAACCTCGAAAAATATGTTCACTTTCCATCTGCACAAATTCCAAGAATTGTTACCTTCTAAGACAGCGTTTCTTAACCTTATACTTTGTAAATTGAAAATTTCCTAATGGATGTATCAATGTAAAGTTGGCTTTCATCAGTGCATGATTTGTCAAGTATAGTCCGGTCTGTTATGTTGGAGTATGTCTCCCATAGTGTACAGATAAACTTTCTATTGTTCTGATTTTTGCCAGGAAATACTAACTACCGTATTTTCCCTTTCTAGCGTGCCTTGCCAAAAAAAGCCGTCCCAAAGATGATAAACAACGTCGACTCTAGTAGAGCTGAGTAGAGTTAGACTCACAAGGATCCACCAGATTCTATATTGCTCACTTAGCAAGATCAATAGAGATAAATTAAAATAAGATGCCGAGTCTGTGGGATTTTCTATTGTGGTTTAGTGGACATACCAAAATAGCCCAGTTACCAGAAAAGAAATTAGCTTATGTTCCATATAGGGTAATCGAAATAAAAGACTGGGGAAGGTGCTTGTAATTCTAACCAAAGAACGCTATTGTTTTTGAGGCAAGAATCTGCTCCATCTACCAATGGAAAATACACGCAAAGTTTTATAGTTGCTCTGACAGGCAAAGCTGTTCGACCAGAATGAGAAGTGCTCTTGTTCACAAACTAGGCAGAATTGAGACTTCCGTTTAGGATAAAAACTCTTTTTGGGAATCTCAAAGCAGACTTCAATTTTCTAAGAGATTTCTAAATGGGTCACTACACTACTAAATGCGGAAAAGGCAAAATGACATGTATTGGGAAAATGCAAGGAATACAAAAGGCGGAGGCTTAAAAACCCTTCAAACTCTCACTTGAGCTTATATTTTTATATTTACAAGACTTTCAGGCAAGTTTGGACAGAAAACGGAGAAAAATAGCAAGCGGTCATAGAATTGGTTGAGAGGATGGCGAGAGGTTAGTAAACAAGAGTCTACAAATGGTTCTTCGATAAGTTTTAGCCTCCTTGTGACTACTACTATTGCTGTTACTACTTCAATTCCCATACCGCCAATCAAATTCCACTGATGAAGACAACAAGACAATATACATTGTCTCTAATTCTAAAGAATCTACAACCTGGTGTTGTATTTGTAGAAATTACTAGTGTAGATAAGGCAAGAATCTCAATATCAAGCCCATAACTTAGCCACAATGCTTCTGAGTCAACACCAAGTTATTATGGGTAATTTGGAAATGTATAACCTTCAGTTCTAATATGTTCATTGGGTACGTCTGGATTTAGCCAAGTTTCTGTGAAACATATTACGTCTAAAAAAACGAGCACAAATGTGTCTACACTGATCGTTTATGGATTGATATCAAAAAAGTAATTTTGCGTTGTCAACAAGGAGAATGCGAACTTGACAAAAGGGAAGCTTCAATCTTTAAATTGATTTTACAAATTCGTCTGTGAATATGTTACATTTAAGACGGTCCATAAAAAATGAAAATATTTGTTGCTAAATTGTCGATGCCTCCACCAAGTGTCACTATGCAGATAAAACCCTTCGTATTTACATGTAACTGTTTGCTAGATTAACAGAACTTTATTTATAAATCCAATAGTTTGAGAAAGTTAATTCTACAGGCATAAAACTAAGTCTTGCCAGCTTGTTATAAATTGTTGAAAACTTCAAAAGTAATTAATGTTTGCTACTAAAGTTTGTCAATAACCTTTGTCGGTTTTAATAGGTTTCATAATAAAACAACATTAACAAATGTTACCTTTGTTCTTATTGACTTTTAATAAAAAGTTTTTCTAAGATATCATTTCCCGCAAAGTATCACCCGTCGAATTTATAAAGTTTAGAATTTAATCTTTACTTTAAGCTGAGGAAATTAAGTGATAAACGGCAACTTCAAAGAGTTTTAAAAGAATTTATATTTTTTATACCTACCGAGTTCTTTCTAAAATTCTCAACTTTCTTAATAAAAGTTTCATTAAATAACATTCTTTAAAACTTCTTTCAAGACATTTTTATTTGGAAGTCGTTTTAAAAGTCACAAAATTGGTATCAGCATTTACATATTTTACCCAAAAACTTTAGCAATCGCCTTTTTTAATGCAAACAAAAAAGAGCGAAAAGCGTTTGTCTAAAGTTTTTTATACCCTCGAAGAATTCTCTTGCTTCTCTCCTAACCGATGATTAAAATTGTAACAAAGTTATAAATCCTCAAGAAAAGTTGTAAGTAGCTTTTTGATATCTTTGTTTATTCAATAATTGGGAAAAAAATAATTCAAAGAAGTTACTGTTTGATATAAGCTGACTTATTTTAAATTCTTTTTTTGGGAAAATGTTCTGTAAGGGACTAATTCAAAGAATTACGGAAGCCTATTTCAAGATATCAAAAGAAGGAAATATGTGTTTACACTACAGCTAGAGATTTATGATACAAAAGATAACAAAAAACTACCTCATATTTTCAATGGCGTAACATTAACTGCGTAGGCCCTGATAAAAAACATGTGGAGAAACTTTTGTTGAAAGCCAACTAGTCTGTTAAATGTCTTTTGACTACTCACGTGTTGATAATTCTTATTTAGGATTTACTTTAGTTCTATTACATTGAAATGACTAAATGTAAAAGTCAAAGAGGTATAATTTAATAAAGTACCCTTAGGTAAAACTTTAAGAGAAGTTTTAACTTTGGTTTTATATCTAGCCGGGTTCTCAGAGACACAATATGCTTAGAAGGTTGTTTCGAGATCGAGATCAGCCGAGATATCAAGACTTGTTCTGAAACACCGATTGCCAACAACTATTTTGCATAATTTTAATGATTGCCTTTGTTATTTATTTTTACTAAAATTTTGCTTTATCAACAGTAAATGTTTCAAGATCAAAAAATTATTAGAAATTTCAATGATCTGGGAATGACTTATTAAAAAATCAATATGTGGAGAAACAAACTGTCCAAATGTGAAAAAGATAGATCATTAGGCCAAAATAGGTATAACTGATTTCTTATGCTAGCTAGTCTTGCAAATGAAAGCCAATCGGTGGGAAAAGAAACAACTAGATAAAAACGAGATGTACTTTAGAGAGGTGCGTTTGAAACCAGATTTGATTCTATTCAAGAATGTTTTACAAAAGGCAAAACTGTAAAAGTCGTTTGGGCTACGAGTTACAATGGATTCTCCAGCAATAAAATGGCAAGAAGTCTTACGAAAACAACTCACATCAATTTACAACTGTTTCTTAGGTGCTACACAAAAGCTATAAAACTCCAAATTAATTAATTTGGGTCCTTACTGGCTAGTACAAACTTAATAAAGAAACAAGCTCAATAGCATGGCTAAACCTCTTGATTTTTATTAGCTTTTTGTCAAAATGCTATATGAAATAGAAATTGACAAAGATGGTGAAAGAGGAGATCAGGTGTCTGTCAGAGAATCTTAGATGATTGTTCATGTAAAGGCATTAACTGGATTTGTAATTTGTAAAATGCGAGATTCTGAAGATAAACCATCTCTTCGCTTGAAAACTCGACCTTTATCCCAGATTTTGGCTCCAAAGACGCTATACAACAAAAGCAAAAGCCATAAAACTCTGAATTCATTACTTTGGGTCCTTACTGGCTAGTACAAACTTGATAAAGAAACAAGCTCAATAGCATGGATAACTCCTTGACTTTCATTAGCTTGTCAGGGTAGTTTGGCAAAACATTACATCAAGTGGAAATTGAAAAAGATGGTGAAAGAGAAGATCAGAGAATCTTAGATGACTTGCTGGAAAATTGATCTCCTGCTCTAGGAGATGTGTTTGCCTTTAGGTAAATGCATTAAGTGGATCTGTAATTTGTAACATGCGATATTTCAGTTTCTTCATTTGAAAATTCGATCTTTAGTCCAGTCTTTGGCTTTAAAGATGCTATAGAATACGGAAGCTGATCATAATCAAAATTTCAATATCTTTCTCATGCGTCTCACACTTTCTTTCCCCATATTTTGCTTTCATAAGTTAGAGTTGGCTGTATGACTGTCTTGTAGATTCTTCTTGACGCGTTTTAAGATTTCAACATGCACTTATTAGATTTTACCATTTTTGCTATTGTCATATTCATTTCAGTTACTGTAGTGTTTTGAATCTTACTATAGCGGTGTCACATCATCTGCATAAACGAAGCATTGATGATTTTTGTCTCGTATCGTCGAAATTTTGTTCATTCATTTTCTCCAGTATTGTTTCTAGAGAAAAATTAAATAGCACCGATTACTAATTGGTCATCTTGTCTAAGGTGTTTTCTAACCTAACCTGTGTCGCCAAGAGGCATCGAAATCTTTCAGTTTTTTATATATCAATATCTTTCATTCTCTGGTGCAGTTGTCTTGTTCTATTTTCTTTCTTTTTCATCTTTCTGGTTTTTCTTTTTTTTCACACTCCCTTTATTATTTCAAAGATTCTATCAAGGATCTCTCTATTCTTGCCTTGGCTTTTACTGTTTTTTTGCATTAATGTCGTTCATTCTATCTGTTTCTTGGTCATTTGTTTTTCTCTTGCGATAAATCTTCTTCTTTTCGATTGAGTTGTTTTCTTTTGAGCAATTCATCAAGAGTATTCTTTCCATTTATTTTGCAATTATATCATTATTACAAAATAAAATTCCCTGCTTTGGCTTTATAGTATCTGAACTTTGGCTGATGACGAGTTTTTAAATTTCTTGGTTTTTGTTTCTAGTTTTCTTGTTCATTTTTTTTTGCTGCTGTACAAAGTTTTACTCTCATTTTTTATTCTTGATAATTCTTTTGTACTCATATTCTTGGTCCACAGCTTGGTTAGGGTGTGTAGGGATAAATGCACACCCTAAAATAGGAAATTCAGCTTGAGTATTGCACCAAAATTCTAATTTGATAATTTTTCGTTTGATAATCTAAGTGAATTATAAGCAAAGCTTCTTTTATCAAATGTTCATTTTGTAATTAGTATCGATTAAATAAGAACCAAAACAAAAAAAGTTGTTTACTGTCAGGGTGCCGCATATATCTTCATTAACCGGGGGAAAATGCATATCTTATTCTAGCCATATATCAAGAACAGTGGGGCAACTGAACCAATTTTCAAGATCTTTTCCACAACTTCTTCTCTCCAATATAAACATCGTTTGACAGCTGTGAGTCATAGTGGTGCACGCTCAGTTGGTTTACCTTAAAGGTTTAGGAAGTGTCTAAGGTCTTGAACATCTTATTAATGATCTTATTAGGCATTTTAGCTTATTTTAGCACCTGTGTTTACAGGTTAGGTTTAACGAAAAATGAGCAGAATCCTACTTTATTTGCAAAGTTGACACATTGTTGACATTGTTGACACATTGTAGACATTGTTGACACATTGTCGACATTGTTGACATTTTTGACGTGAAAAATCAATTGTTGACACGAAAATGTCAACAATCATTGTTGACGTGTTAACGCACATCACTGGGTGCAACTACCCAAAGGCGCATTTACCCGACCTCACCCTACTTTCTTCTAAGATTCTTCTGATATCTTAATTAAACCATTATTTTTTCTATTTAGTTTTTCTATCTTTCGCACTTCGGTTTTGTTCTATTCTACTAGCTCGCTGCAATTTTGCATTTATAATTTATTCCTCTATGGTATCTAATTTTCTTTTGGGAAATATGTGACATTGCACCATATTTCTTATTATATTTCGTTTGTTTTGCTACTGCAGTGAATTTGTGCTTACAGATTGTGCTAGAATGATTACAACTTTTAATGTAGCCATTTCTATCTAAATTCAAGCATGATCTATTTGACCACTTGGTGCTTTTGTGTCGAAAGTTGAAATTATTGCTTATTAAGACAAGATCTTTTTCTGCATAAATTTTCCTATTTCCGAGAATTTCTTATCTTGGTTAGGCGGAATTCGCATATTTTACAGCTTGCACACTAAAATTAAATGGTTTGGTGAAACTGCTTTAAAGTTAGTTTATGCTGATGAATTTGTATTTACAAAAGTCAATTCGGCCCAGAGGGCCAAGTTTGCCCACCCTTGCCCTAGTAGTGTTAATGTCATGCTTTGATAAATTCTGATACGTGTATTTTAATCTTGAAGAAAATGAAAAGGAAAGAAAATCATTTGATCAATATAAAAAGTGATAGCATGCAAGAGAACGACGAGATATATAAATTTTAATGTGGCCACGAAATAATTAAATATTTTACAGTCTACAGTCTAATAATCAATACTTTTCTGTAGACAAAAAGCTAGAAAATAAAAACAATAACGGCAGAAAACATAATTAAAATTAGGTTAAATGTCAGTATTCAACTAAAGCAAAATAGTTCGTATATCTAGAAAACTTCGAGGGCAATTGTTTGTAATAAATGTAATGCATCTTGTGTAAAGAAATTGATTAAACTTAAAACCTTTTTTGGATAAAAGTGATTTCTCGAGTAATAAATCAGTGCTTTCTCATTATGAGCTAATGAAGTCGATTCCATTAATCATGTGACGGTTAACGTTATTAACCTTATTACAAAATTTAATTTCTAATAAAATTGATATTTAAATTGTTAGAGTATTATTATAGAGAATGACAGGAAATCTTTAAGGTTGCAAGTTATTGGTGTTTGCTACATTTCGTTATACACTAATATGATAATAGAAGAAAATTTGCATTTTTTGCAAAAAGTATAGACCCATAGGGTATTTTGATTTCTATGGAGTATTTTACAGTCCTTGTTACGTTTTATTTTGTTACTCTAATATAAATGCGTGGTCTAACTACGTTTATAAGTTAAGTTAATCAGGAAAACGAGCTAGTATTATTATATTAAGAAAATGGTCTTATGTAACTAACTCAATATGTAAAGTATGTTTATATAACTTACGGCCAATTTAAATTGACAATGATTACCTTGAAGTGGTTTAAAACAATTTCAACTATTTAATTCGTTCTTTTTTTTCATAAAACGTTATTTAAATTTTAATGTAATTGTTTTAAACCAACTGATAACTCATAATCTTGATTTCTGTGAATATACTATATTCTACGTAAATTATTATTTTTAATGTAAGCTTTTTGCGTGTAGAAAAACAGATAGTTATTTTTTAACAACATGCTGAAGAAAAGCATACTTACACTACAGAGGAGATCGATGTAATCTTCTCATTACTCTTATCAGAATCTTGAATTTTAGTTCTGGAGATCGTGCAAGTTGAAATCACAAAGGGGTGAAATAGAGACAGAGTGAGAGAGTAGGCAGAAAATAAATAATATTTAACGCAAATTCAAAAAATGCAAAAGAGTGTTGTTATATACACATTGTTCAGGCCAAATTAAATTAAAAAGTCTACCAAAATTGTTTAATATATTAAAATTATTATTTCTTTTTTCATATACAGGTATATAAAAAGTTTACTTGAAGTTATGGTCTATTAATATTTTTCAAAAGCTTTTTTAGTATTTTTGTTTACGAGTTTATAGGTAAAATTACTTGCAGCTTTATTACCAAACACTTAACTTTTTATGTTTATCCAAGCTTTCGCATTTCGAGATCTACTTTATTTTCTCGAGTGGTAAACGTCTCCGCAGAAAAGTCAAGTGCAATCGATAAAGATGTACCCAACTCGGCGTAATATTAAAATTAGCTAATATTCATTTATTTCACTTCTTTCCCTTGACATTTCCTTAATCACAATTAACTTGGAATTCCGATAAGATAAAATTCTTCTCTGACAGAGAAGTGTAAAATTTATAAACGAAGCTACTGAGATCAAAAAAGACGGCTATAAAAAATTCATTTATTAAAATTACCAATTTAATCTTCTAATATAAATTTTAAAATATAAATAAACTTCACATTTAAATTGGAAATTTGCCGTTGCTTGTCTAATTTTCTCCTTAAATTTAAATTTTATTCTAAGTGACTAAATTAGTACTCTTTCAATGATTTTGAATTATAAATTACACTTTACCGGAAATTCATCAATTTGAAATTAAGTTAACACTACAAGTATAGTAATGAATTTTCTAATGAACACTAGATCAAGCACCCAAAGCTATAGACACGTCGGTTCCCTGTTAGTGATTCTTTTAACATTAAATTCCAGACTGTCTTTTATTTAAAAATGTAACCTTTTGGAAAGTTTTTGATATAATAAGGTCACTTCGTGATCCGCAACCAAAACTATTTAACTTTCATAAAACCGATCTAAAGCAAATATTGAACTCTTTTAGTTACAATTTTAGAAAACAAACCGAATAACGGATATTCAAAATTTAAAGTTTATTGACTAACAAATATTTAGCGCTAATCTTTTAATTTATTTAATATGGAACGTTAAATCTCTTATTATTTGGCAGATTTGTATTAACCAACGGGCAAGACGAGAAAAGCAAAACCTAATAGTTGGGCTTTTTGGGCCAGTTAAGAATGTTAATGAATTCTTTGTTTTGGCCCACTCTTGGTTACAGTGCAAGTGGTGTAATGGCATCAGCCCATACAAGAAAGGAAAAAATTAGATTTGCTCATCACTTCTGAGATCTACAATATTGACAATCTATCAGTTATGGGAGCTATCTTCTTCTATGTTCTTGAAGTGATTATTTGAGTAAAAATAGTGCACAGAACAACGTGTCAACTTAATCGGCAGCAACAAAAACATAATCAATGAATATTCTAAGTTTAAGGAATGAACTCAGTAGAGTGTAAAAGAATTTGTATAATGAGCACATAAATACAAATGACATGGAATAGCGAAATGTAATAATTTATTTTGATTGTTAACTGATATTTGATGATACGAGAAGCTCGTGAAAAAGTCTTCAATACGAGACTTTACACATTGTACATTCGATATCTAAAACCATGGTTCTGGCGCATTTTTCAGTATTCGTAGCAAGAATAGAAAACTTGTAATCCTTGTGAGAAAATCAGTTGCTATATTGAGAAGAAATGGTGAAGGATAGTACTTGTTTCCGAAAAAAAGATACCATCAGAGGATTTAGCGCGCTGTGAGACAACTATAGATTCTTGCGCTTTTGCATCAAGCGGTATTAAAAGCCTTCCGATCTACAAGACTTAAAGTAAGAGTAACTGTTAGTAAGAAGAACCGCATCATAAAAGCATGAGGAATATTGAGAAGACTAAATAGTACTTTTCTGGCACAAGGCCAAAATTTCAAACATGAAAACAAGCGCCTAAAAAATAATTTGTAACCGTTTACACAAAATTAGGAAAAACATTAATTTATCTACTGTAAATCTTGAGGTTAACTTTGATCGATATTACGCTCTTAATCTAAATTCTATACCAAACCTTCATTTGCGTTTTAATTACTTCATACATTGAAAACAAACACGGGGATTTCATCTGAAAATAATTTAAGCAGATTTCGTGTGAATTTTATTCGTATCGTCTTGATTCTGTTTCGAGACTAGCAAAATATCGAGAAATGTTCAACAAGCAGAGAGACGTCTAGTTCACGTGATTTATTGGTCATGAGTTACGTTTGAAAAGACGTCAAAATACATATCAAATGTGAAAAAGACGTTATTTAATGGCGAAGTAGACGTCTTTTCGACGTCATACTAAAAAATTAAATTTCTGATAACCAATACAGAAGATAGACATCTTAAAAATATCAATTCGTCATCACTAAAACAGTATACTTGTTGAGTTTCGTCATTTAGAAGCGAGGTGAAGTGAAATAAGATTTTAATTTTCCTAAATATTCTCTCATTTTAAAGTTTCAAATATTTAAGAAAAGCATGCCATAATAATATGCCCAAAAATCAAAAAGTTGGCCCTTCTTTTTTGACAAAAATTTTTCTTTTGAGTCCATTTTCTTTTGTGGCCAAGTTGAATGATACCACATGCAAGATGTAAATAAAACCCCACTGTGCCTTTAGAAGGTTTTTATTGTATTTGTCTTATGATATGCAGTCTACATTCCTCTTAAGCAATCTTTGCGTCTCCCACACGCCCTCACTGGTTTATTGTCTTGAATGTATGATATCAGGAAGTAGGTTTGGGGCATCATAAAGAAACTCAACGAGAGGAATTAATGAATCATCATTCGTGGATTTGGTAACTGAAGTGCTATAGGTCTTTCAACAACTAAAGATTTGTCCCATGTTTTTGGGAATCTAATTAACATCTCTATAAAACATTTTTTCATTGTAGCCCATTTGATTATTTTCTGGCGCCTTCACCAACAATGTCACGAAGTTATTATTTGACATATCCTTTGTAGGCTTTGCAATGATTCACGTAGTGAGTTCTTTTAATTATTAACTAAACCTAATATTTATTTTATGAAAAATTCACTACATCAATTATAATTAAATTTAAATTACAAGGAAAATTAATGCGAATGAAATTTTAACGATTTACGAAAAAAAAAATTCTCTAGAACAGCTCTTACATTTCTGATATTCTACATTCCTTCAAGAGTTATGCAAATATTCAAATTCCTCTAAACTAAAATGCCAAATCCAGTAATACGTAATTTTCAGAAGAGGGATCAAATAATCTCTGCTAGAGAGCACAAAAGTAAACTTAAGACCAACAAAAAAAAAGTTGGGCAACTTCATTAAAAACTAAAATGACTTTCCTAGCTATAAACATTATTGGAAAACTTGAAAAGTTGTATAATCTAGATTCAAGGTGATATTACCTTAGAGATGTACATTTATAACCTGCAAAAATAGCAAAAAGGGAAAAAGTAGATTTGTGTCGAGCATGAAAGTATTTTACAGTGTCTACTTGAGAAGGTAAATAATAATTTACATCTTGATATTAAGTTTATTAAATACGAAAAATGAAATCAATTCGGTCACTTTTACTATGATATGGTGAAATAATAACTGTAACGATTTAGTCTATATATGTGAGTATATTCAACATTTCTTATCCACTATAATTTTCAAACAAAAGATTTTTCTAGCTTTGTTTGTATCTGGGCCATGCAGATGCGAAATGAAAGCTGCGTCTTCAGTCATGTATAAAGGATAGATATTTTCTAAACTGTCAGATGAGATTAAGTTGATATCAATATCAACAAGTGTCAAATGTTAGCTTAAGGGAGTTTCAACTATACATAACAATTTTATTATTTCTACTACATAACTTTGAGATGTATTGATTTAATTAAAGACGATTTCCAGTTGTTATTAATCAAATTTTACTTAATATGATTTTCTTTATCTTCTTTATTGATGGAAGCGCCGGGCAATTATGTCCCAAAAGTTAGTAAACCATTCCTATTTGAACGATATCAAAACTAAGCACTACTTTAGGTAAGTACGCAGGTCATTGTTTTAGGAGTCTAGGAACGTTTTGATAGAAGAACTACGTGATAGCACTGAGGTTACTGGCAGGTTACAATAGAAGACATCTTTCTGTCAGTTTTTTCTTTCAGCGGAAATTTCCTACTATTCTGAAATTTTATCAGCTTTCAACCTACTATCAAATCAGAAATGTTCACAAACTCAAACTGCCTAAATTTGGCCCACTTCTTCTCTAACTCGAAATGAACTTTAGGAAGAACTTTGAGCTTAAATAAACGCTGCCCAATATTCTAGCTTTCAAGTGTACACCAACAACCAGAGCCTATTGACATAAAAAAATAAGATACTTCACGTACAGCAAGAAGAGATTATTCAAAAGCTGAAGATGGATTCATCAAACTGCAAAGCAAAAAACTATCTTTCAATTCGTTTAGCAATATACTGAGATAATCACAAAAATACTACATGGGTATCAAAAAGTGAAGATGCGGACCAGTAATGGTAGTTGCCTAAATATACCAAAATCAGAATAATATTTAGAAGAATTTATATTAAATTATTTGTTTCAGATTTTATGCACACTGAATAAACTGGCCTAGCTGTAGTAAGTTTAAACAGTCGGTATATTCTACTTGGTCACAAAACCAAACTGTGGGAAAGAGAGTACTAGGATTACTGTCTTCGGAGCCGTTTAAGATGGTTTTTGTTTTTTAGATAGGCATGATTTTCTCTTTTTCTTTGACAGAAACTAAGCAAAGCTAGACCAGTGTTTGAGAATAGCTGATTTAAGAACATTAGTGAAAAGCGTGTGTCACCATAGATGCCTAAAGTGGCTTGTTGTAAGGCAAAGCACGACCGGCGTTATAGTAATGGTGGAGATGACCTGTGAGAAGGCAAAATACAAACACTTCCAAACTTTTTGGATGCCATTCCCCTACCAATACCAATACCAATTCTTGTCTCAGTGCCACAATCTGTTTCTGAGATATAATCAAAAAACAATTTAGTGCTCGGGCGGTTTGAGTACCATTTATCTCATCATTACCAACAAAAAGGTTCGATCTTGGTACAATATCTCGTTCTTGAGATATATGATATCCGATAGAAAAAACCAAAAAACGTTTTGTCTTTGTGTAAGAAAATGCCAGGTTGCATACTTTGGGCATCGCCATGGATTTTCTGAATGAACATAGAATTCAAACCATGGATTGGTCTGCGTTAGATTTTAGCTTGAACCCTATTGAGTACGTATGGAATTGTTAGACAGACGTTTTGGAAGCGCCCAAAGTACTTCAGGGTTTTCAGCAGCTAACAAATGTCTTAATCGAAGAATAGGACAGTATACCACAAGAAGATATTAGACGGCTCGTGCCGTAAGTGTAAATGGTGTAGTGGAAAAAGTTACTTATGGAAAATTACTTTTCGAGCAAATTAAACTTATTTTTAAATTTATCAGTGTCTATATGCAAAAATCCCATTTGTTTATTGTATTTTATTTCCAAGATATAAAAAAAGTAAGCCGTTTTGCCATTGCATACTGACATGGTAGTTCTCAAAATAAGTTAAGTCTGCTCGAAACCTTTGCACTTTATCATTTAAAGTCGTTTTGATTTTGATTTAGGGTCTTGGTACTTTCAATTTTGTTGTTTAAATATTTAAAGGTTATTGCAGTTTGAATTTTTAAACTTAAGACCTTTTCTTCTGAAAAAATCCAATTTTTAGTAAAACAATTTTTGTTTTAATTAATCACAAGTGACATTTGTATTAAGACTATAAATTCGTAGTTTTGAAATTTTCTAATTTGTCCAAATTTAGATGTTTTGAATAGTTTACAATGAGATATCCTAAATATAATTGAAATATCTTGTTTATTAATACTTGAATACTGAATGTTTTGTATTGTAACATATCTCTACTATTATTATTTATCTAGATATATCTTGTTTGATGAGGTATAAGTTTATCAATCTGTTTGTTACACCTAATTGTCTTTTATAGTTTCTCTCCTAACTCATGCCTAAACCTTCCAACTAGAGCTGAGTTGGGTGAAAGTAAAATAGAATGTAAATTTCAAAATTGATATTTTCTAGCGTAACATAATTTCTTATCTTCTTAAAGTGATAGATACCTTGGTTTCATAGCATTATTGATTTATTAGGCACTAATAGACTTACACAAGTTTTTTTATTTAATCTGATTTAAATTAAAGGAAATAACGATCGTATAGTCTTTTACACGATTATTTTAAGTCCGCCACTGTCGATATACAGGGCGGTCCTGAGATAGTAGGCCAAACTCTGCGATTAGCTTAACCTCGTTATAAGAATGAAAAAAGTTCCTATAAACATACGTCCTAAAGTTCGTCGTTTTCGAGATACAGTGTGTCACAGTTTCATTTAAAAAATTCTTGTTTTTTCAATATTTGGAGTACAACATCCGATACTGAGATGAGATTTTCTACGATGCTTTTACTATAAGGTGGCTACTATTCGATAAAGCGTCGTTTTGATTATCGTCAGAAGGTAGAGCAAGCAGGTATTTCAGAAACAATGTGTTACACCTCTGGAAAATTCGATAATAGCAGATGAGAGTTATGAAATTTTACATATCTTTTTTCATTCTTATAACGAGTCTACGTTAATCTCAGAATTTGGTCAACTATTTCAGGATCAACTAAGTAGGAACATAATTAATTATGCAACTCTGTCTATGAAGTTTAATGCAGAAGGAAGAGAATTATTTTTATTGAAAACTGAAACGAGATAATTCCTATTTAATTTTTTTTCGGTTAGATTGTTCTAATAAACTAATTATCTTCCTCCTGAGTACGACTCTGTTAGGAAGTTATTATTGTTTTTTTATCTCGTTCTCAATATTGTTGGTTTTGCTAACACATGTATTACTACTGCATGGTGAACTGAACACGTCCCGTATCTATAATTGATTTTCCAACAAATAGTCATAAAGATAAGCGTTAATGCGTGGACAGTTCATGAATCAAATTATCTGCAAAATATGCTTGTTTGTATTAGACACTCAAAAATTATCGAAAAATAATAGGACATAAACGATTTTAATTAACAAATGAAAATTTCCGCTACAACTCTTTTATTTAATGAAAATTTGCCCAAACTAATTGGAATTTATACGTCTGTCATATTCCGAAAATAGAACCGACTAGCTATACGAAATTTCAACTCCCCTCCTTTTGCAATATTAAACAATTCCTTTTAACGTTATTAATCCAAGTGTACATGGCATCTTATACAACGTATCTGCACCATCTGGCTGTTATTGAGTTAGTAGGGGCTGATATTGATAAAAAGCTTGAGAAATTCAAGGAAATATGCCATTCTTTTCTCTTTTGTTATGTTCTATTTCATGATAAAATAAAAATCGATTTACATATTAATATAAAAACAGTTGAAATTATCTAATTTCTTAAATTAAATTTTATTTTTAAAATATAAAATCCAGTAATTCACAGATAAGAAAATGCACATTCTTCTTTTTCATCACCTAAATGATCATTAAGGAAGTAAGAACTTGGCAGATAGAGTCCGTATCCGACAAAGATAGGGTTCTTATCCTTCATACAGATCTTCAACGGGCTAAATATATCTGGTCGTAATATTTAAGTGGTAATTATTTGTGATTTGTATTTTTTAAATATTGCCGATACCCTTAAATAATATCAACTTTTTGAAATTTTGTTACCTAAGGTATCTTAATACAAATCTTCACGAAGTTAAGAAAGTTAACCTAAAGAGAATTATTTTCCTTCAAAAACTATTTCATGTATATAATTAAAATTATTAAAATAAATGTCCTGATGTGTATTGGGATAACCTCAAACTGTTAGATTTTTTAACGATAAGATCTTGCTTTGGCATTTCACCAATATTTGGGACACTAACAAGTATTTAAACGTTTATTACGTAATTGACAGTTATTTGATGAATATTTTTTATGGAATAATTGGGTTTTAGGATGTGAACCTATTACACTTTTAAAATAATTTTAAATTCATAAACATAACCTACTTAATCATCACTCATCAGAATTAGGAGAGACCTCATTTATTTTTTTTTAAGTTTCAGTCTAATTTTTATTATTGCTGATTCCCTTTGTGTTTAAATTCTTTTATATCTAAATTATTGAAGTAAATTTTATTTAATATGAAAAATTAATGTTCAAGCTAAAATGTTTATGTTTGTTTTATATATAATGTTCTATTAATCAATAATATCAACAATAATGTTACCGAGGATAATTGCCTAAAACGATTGACTGCATCAAAAATTATTTTCAACTATACACAGTGTTTGTTAAAAGCCAACCATAAATATTTTGTTTTCATTAAGAGAGTACTCGATACATTATAATATTTTCCTATTCTTGGTTCGTTGCTAATTACAACAGTATAGCAGTTAAGGATCTAAATCTAATCATTTCCGCGTTATCCGGTTGTTTGTTGCAAAAGCTTTCCAAACTTTCGACATGCCCCAGAAAAAAAATTTTTAGTATTTCATTTCAATTAGGTAGTTTTTATTATATAGGACGACCGAGAAAAGCAAATCCTTTTTTCAATTCCTGTATTTTTATCTGATTTTAGAGAACGTAGAAACAACTTCCATCTAATAACACATGCCACCCACCTTAAACAAGTATTTTTCTTAAAATGCAGGAAACAGCGAATTCAAGTATGACTGCCATTTAAAAAACTACCTTTTTTTGTTGTAACTCAAAAACAATTGAGCAAAACAAAAATTAAGATGGTTACTTTATTCTAGGCATCAAACCATATAGAAAGTTCCCAAACAATTTTTTTCCATTTTTTTTTAAATAACTGAAATGAAATTTGAAAACAAACAATTTTTGCTGCTTACTCAAAAACAAAAGAAGATATTTAAATTCTGATTGTCCCAATAAACTCAGCTGGAAAAAATAGATCAGTGTATTTAGTTTTTTTCTAGCTCTTCTAGTTTATGAGATGCTTTGCATTTATCTCAAATCTGGACCACCCTGTACAACAAACCATCCAACTAAAATTTCATTAACAATAACCAAGAAGCGGCAGAGATTAGTTGATACGTCATGGTAATTGCATCAGCGGTACAACGTTACTAAGGTACGCGTGCATATAAGGTGTAAAGGTAAAGGACGTCTAGATCCGTCGAGTCACTGACAAACAAATTGTGTCGCATAAACGACGTCACTAAGTTACAAAAATTGCATGTGTATGATACAGCTCAGAAAGCAAGTAAATCATTGTTAAGTTCCGATTTGCGAAGGAAACCGTAAGCTCTTCTAAGCGTCCGACTCTTCTTTCTATGATTTTTTGGGATGGTAACCTACAACTTCGATATACGAGGGTGGTCTGAAAAGTTTCCGACCTCAACGTGAAGATGGCAGCACTCGTAAATAAAAGCTACTGAATTTCGTTGTTCATCTGTTAACAGTTACTCACCAAAGTTTCAGTCATTTTGGACGCGCAGTGTTTATGTAACAGTCGTTTGAGTGAGTTGATGTGAGTTTTTTTGTGAAAATGGACAAAATCGAGTATCGAGCTGTCATTAAATGTTTGTTTTTAAAAGGCAATACGCCTTCGCAAATAAAAGATGAGTTGGATTGTGTGTATGGGGACTCTGCACCATCATTTACCACAGTGAAATTTTGGGCTGCTGAATTTAAACGTGGCCGTAAGAGCTTGGGAGACTGCAACTACCGACGAAAACATCGCCAAAGTTCACCAAATGGTGCTAGACGACCGCCGAATTAAAGTGAGAGAAATATCAGAGGTTATGAACATGTCAAAAGAACGTGTTTGTCACATATTAAATCAACATTTAGGCATGAGAAAGCTGTCCGCGCGTTGGGTGCCGCGTTTACTCACATTAGACCAAAAACGTGTTCAAATGAATATTTCCAACGCTCTTTTGGCGCAGTTTAGGCGAAATAAATCCGAGTTTTGGCGCCGATTAATTACTGTAGATGAAACTTGGATACGCCATTATACGCCCGAAACAAAAATACAGTCCAAACAGTGGACTGCAAAGGGGGAACCGGCTCCAAAAAAGCAAAAACTGTTTTTTCGGCTGGCAAAGTGATGGCGACTGTTTTTTGGGATAGTCATGGAGTTATTTTAATCGATTATCTTCAAAAAGAAAAAACCATTACAGGAGCATACTATGCATCATTACTTGACAAGCTGAAGGCAGAACTTGCAAAAAACGGCCATATTTGCAGAAAAAGAAAATCCTGTTTCACCAAGACAACGCACCGTCTCACACCTCAGCGGTTGCCATGGCGAAAATCCACGAATTACGGTTTGAACTGCTTGACCATCCGCCTTACTCACCAGATCTAGCCCCAAGCGACTTCTTTTTGTTCCCTCATCTAAAAATTGCGCTCGGAGGACAAAGATTTTCGTCAAATGAAGAGGCAATCACCTTCGTGAACAATTATTTTGCAGAGAAAAATGCCGAGTACTATTTGGACGGGTTACAGAAATGGGAGCATCGCTGGGAGAAGTGTGTAGAGTTACAAGGAGACTATGTTGAAAAATAAAAAAAAATTTTCAGAAAAAATGTCTTGTATCTTTGTTAGGTCGGAAACTTTTCAGACCACCCTCGTATGTGTGGTACTCATTCTAAGTTAGGTCGTGAGAGGACGTTGCTGTGCTGTGTTGTGATGGCTGTTGATGCATCCTAGATGATCCGTAACGCGACACGGGCGACAGTTTCTTCTTGTTACTATGAGGAAAGAGCTGGTCGTGTTGTGTTGATGGGTTTGTGAATAAATTCTGTTGGCCACTAAGAAAAATAATGGTAAAGTTTTATTGAGAATAGTCTGCCTAGGGATTAATCTCTGGACCTTCCAAATGTGACCCGTAGCACGAAGGACGCAAACTATGTAGCTCGGTAATCTTTCTCTTTGTTTTGTTAGACCGCCCTTCTCACGTATCGGCTCTTTATCTTTACCTGGTTGCATACTTTTTAGATGGGGGGGAAGCAATCCAGCGAAGAATTGTGAACCAGTAATCGATGGTGGGTTTGATGAAGATTCGAGAGACACCTGTAATTCCGCCGCAAAGTCTGAAGAGCAAGCTATTGAACGATATTCAGGCAGTGGTTCAGCTAATGGCGAGAGTTGGAGGCGTGAGCTCCATAGCTGCAGAGTTGCAGGTCTGCAGTCGTCCGAGTTCAAACGCCATAATTTTCAGTTCATTGGCGGAGCTTCGAGATGTTATCTACGGGGGATGCTGTGGCAGTAAAAGATGAATAAAAAATGAAAGGATGGATAACTGTTTTCGTGTGTACCCTGATTAGCTAGACGAATAAGGTGGGGATATCGACGGTTTAGAGCTTGCCTTCTTGAAGGCTCGCTTAATATCCAGAGACATGGCCCTTACGCAGGAAGCGTAGAAATGTGGAGGCGGACATTGGGTTTGCGGTGGATCTGCCCGATCAAAATCCTACCTGGTGGTCGGTGAGAATTACAGCTCGAACGTCAAAACCAAATTGTCACAGAGCATTTGCAGTAGATTTCATTCGATTCAAATCCATACAGTAGCTTGCGTCCACGGTTTCATAAGAAATTTTAAATATGTGAGTGCAGTTCTTATGTTATGTTATGGTTCTTAAGTTCAACTCTTTCTATTAGTTACGTTAAAAGTGAAGTAGTGAAGTAGTATAGATTTCAACTTGTTCATAGTGACGCGTCATGTATTGAGCCAGCGACTGTTAAAGTCAAGGTGAGTTTGAACCTGCCTTAGTGTCATCTACTCTTGCTAGGCGATTTTAGCCCATTCTGCTTATTAATGAAGACGCAAGCTTGATCTTGAAAAAACAGACGTACTAATGTACGCACGACATAATGTTCGTTTATTATACTTAATCAGGAAACAAATGGTATTTGCAAACCAAAATATTTTGCAGATTTTGCAGATATGTTACGGCGTTCATTTCGTGAATTCTAGATTTGCTATTTGATTCTTGATTTTGGGCAGAATCTTAGCTTTCCATTCAAAAACCAAGCAAGTTTTTATTTTGAGTCTGATTCTTTTCTATAAGGTTACCAAAAAGTTTAGAAATGCAGTTGTATTGCCAAAACCGTTTAGAATAGAAATTTCAAGAAATATGTAGTAATATGATTCTTCATTCTCTTTATTGCAAATTGATCAGAATCTTCTGATTGGCCTCACATGGGTGCATCTTGAATTGTTCTTTGTAATTAGGTAAGTTTGTATAATTTTGAGTGGAAAAATGGTAGAAATTAGAAAATATTGTCTGAGCAAGAAATGTAATTTTTTTATAATTAAGTTTTATAAAAAATTAAATTTAAACAAGAAACTGAAAGGGAACAAGATGTTCCGGTCGCAGCCCTGCACCCTCAAGGATGAGCCATCACTGTTTCCATGTTCAAGAATTTGTAATTTTTTAATTAGAAACTGTTGATTTGATATACAATAAAACTTCTAATGATCATTGATTAAATGTGCCTGAATACAAAACTTTGAGAATTTGAGCAAATAGAAATGAAATTGAAGAAATTAAAATTGATTACAAGCACCATTCTATAATTTAAATTTAAATTACAGGTTTGTAGATTCTCTGCAAAATTCACTACAGTTATTAATTTCTTGTCGATAAAAGCAATGTATTTAAATTACTCATTGTTAATAAAGAAGGCATGTTAATTACAAAAATAAATGAGATTTAATTTTTTACCTTCAACCACACTACTCACTTTTCCGCAACAGTGAATTTGTAAAAACTCAAATTTATTCTTTTGATCATTGCCAAGCTACCGTAGGCAGACATTTTGGAGGAGCTTATATCTTAGAAAAGAAACATTTTCCTACTTTGATTATATATGTGAAACTTTTTAAATTGTTTTTGACGCTAGAATACGTCTACAAAGTTTACTGGAACCTTTCGAATCACTGTGTATTTAGCAAAAACGTCAACAATCTTTGTTGATCGTTTGTGATCAGTATCACTGCGAGAATTACAAAAAAATCTTTTCAGTTTCTGTTTTTATATTTACTACGATTTTTCTGACAGGTCGGATATTTATTTCATTTCTATTTTCTAAGAAGAACTTGAAAATGAAACAATACGAATTTATTTCAGCCCTGGAGGTCAACAACGAATTTTACACAACTTTCCCCATTTGGAATAACGTTACTTGTTGATGACTTTGATGATGAAGCTGTTTGTTTTGTTGAAAGGTTTTTGCTGAATGTTATAACAAGTTTCCTCTTTAAAATTTATTGACTTATGTTAATTTAATATGTGAAAAACAAAAGCGTTGCTAAAATAATATATGAGAACGGAAGGATATATTTTATGATTAAAAAGGTTTGCTTTTGATAATTTAGAATTTTCAGAAATAGCGTGTGACCTAAAATTTTGGGTAAATTCCTAATATGTGTAAGCAACCTTCGTACAAAGCTAGTCACATTGCAAACAAAATTTTCCATTTAAGGGTTCACTCATGCATGCTGTAACTGGGGAATATCTTTCAACTAGTGTGTAAAAGACCCGACAGACGCTGGATTTCCTAAAATTTGTTCTCGTAGAAATTCTCCATCTACTACTTCTTGTTATTCTAGAGAACTTTATTATTACTTTTAAAAGTATTTAAGCAACTGTAATATTTTATCAATGAAATGGAGTTTATACGTATCACGAAAAATCTTTTTTTTCCAAAATATTCTCTGGCGTTGTATGGAATAGATTTAAAAAGCAAATGTGACAAAAGCAACGCATTTTGTTAGCGATCGGAATAATTCTCGTAGAATTATTCAGGAATCCCTCTTATATACTAGTTCATTGATCGATTGGCAACCCACAAAATTTCTCATCCCGAGGGATGAATTGTTAAGTTTCGCTTTTCGAGGATGCGTGATTATATTAATCCGTGAATTACTGAGCTTAAAGATTTTGATTGCAGGATTATTCATCTGACTGGTTGGTGAAATATTATATATTCAAGCTACGGCTCTTAGATTTTAGATGGAATTAAATATTTAATGTTGCTTTTCTCATAAAGATTAAATTCTAAATAACAAAACAAAGTTTTTTATGAGAAAGACGAAATATGCATTATATGACTTTTTTGTATTCAGCGAACTCAACTCAAAAATAATTTATTGCATTTTTTATTCCACCAAAGATTCTTTGTATGATATTTGAGAAAGAAGTTTCTATATATGCATACATGCATGCAGTTTTTCTTTAGACTTCTTATACAACATGTAATTTAAATAAAACTTCGGAATTTTCAGCTGGTTGTAGGTTATGTATATTTAGAGTGGATAAAGCAGGAAAACGTTTGCTTCGCAATATTTTAGGGGTAGCAAATTGCATGTGTTTTATCAGTGCGGATGAGATTGAGTACGGGTTGTGACCGTTCCTTACAGTTCATTGCCGTTGCACTTGCACCGGGAAGTGAAGCGATAGCTTCGTGGTTTAGTACGTGTGGGGATTTATTTCACACTCAGATAGATTGCAATTATAGTGTAATTCCAGAATTTCTATAAATAATAAAAATTGGAATCAGTGAATTTAATAAAAATAATATCAACTAAAACGACAAGCGCTGATTTAATTAAATTTCCCTACTATTTGCTTTGTGCTTTTAATAAAAATAAAAAGGAAATTATTCAATAGAGTTGGTTATGCTTTTCAGCGTTTTCATTTTGAATTTTGTTCATTTTTTAGATTTCTATTAGAATTTCAATTCTTATTGTAATTTTGTTTGGTATTATATTAATTTACGTGAATGTAATTTTTTAATATTTATAACACTGTTAAGGTAAACTCTTGGTGAGTTAGCTAGATCTGTTGAAAGATTCTTATGATCCCTTCATTTTTTCTCGATACCGATAAAACTAAAAAAATCATTTTTAAGCCCCCCCCCCTTCCTTTTTCTTATTCTTACCTACATCTATCGTAAGAGTGCTGGTCCTAGAGAATGTGAGTGTACTCAGACGAACAAATTCCATATTTCATGGTTTCATATTAAGCAGTCTTGCAAGATAAATGGGACTTTTGTAAGAACTTTGTTTCTTGATTTTAATAAAAGCTGCTCAAATTCCATTACTGAGCTGCCCTTTCATTCCTGCTGATCACGTCACAACGCGATAATACTAGTAATTTCTAAACTGACAACCGATCATTCAAACAAATTACCTGCAAACTATCTTTAAAAAGGTATTACGTAAACAAGAATGAGGGCCCATAATTGTGTTTCATCATTTGGAGTATTTGCAAATAGTTGAGAAATTTGAGTAAGTCAAGCAAAATTCAAACTCGTTTGAAAACAAAATAAAGGATGTTTCTACATTTCATTTTTGACATCAATCCCGTTTGTTGACAATTGCGACATGCACTCAAATAGCAAATATAATGAAGTATTGATCCAAACTAGATGTTGTTATCAATTCACGACAGTCCAATTCTTATTTTGGCGGTTGTTAAGTACTAAATGAGGAATGAAGAAATCTATGCAAGAGTTAAAAGTTAACACAAAATTGCCAGTTGTTGTCTGTAAATTTATCTTGGATTTGCAATTTTGCAATTTCCGCCGATATGTTTATGATCATAACAGCTTAACTTGAAAGAGTCTAACTTTTCATACTAACAGAGATATACGCTACACAATTAGCGCATTGCAGAAAATGACCCTAGACACTGGATACTAGATCAATCAATTCAGAAAGCAATTATATTCCAGTTGGGGTATAGGAATATGAAGTCAAAGAGTTAATTACAAGAAATCCAAAACACAAAATAAGTTGATAACGATATCCACTATACAGATATCTTAAAGAATCTCGACGGCAGTCTGATATTTAACGACGTCCGTGGTCTCAAAGAGAGATCAAAATCTTATCAAGAAATTTAAAATTAGAAATAGAAAGCTTTGAACTCAGTGTTTCTCTTTAGATAACCTTGCTCTGATACAGGACTTTGACTTTGGAGTCTAGTAAAGTTTATGGAAGCCACAAGACAAATGAATTTGCTAGATGCAGAGGCTTGGACAACTTCTGGGAATTATCAGGTAATAATCCAGTTGACCTTAATTAAATGAATAGACTTACGATGCATAAGGAAGCGTAAAAGAAGAACAAAAGGCAAAAAGGCTGTTTATAAAATACATGCCGAAGATTCTGGAGCGCTTCTTTACGTCAAAACAAAAAAGGGTTCTTAATGGACATGGGATCAAAAGTTCAAAAAACTGAACTTCTTTTAACTTTCCAAAAATTATTTTCCAATTGTAGAGTATTTAGAAGAATGTTATAGTCGATCTTGATCATAAATCCATAAAACTTGCATACATATCAGCATGCATTGGCGGCGCTAAGGAGGTATACAAAATATTTTTTTAAACAAAAGATCTGCGTGGAGTTCTTAAAAAACTAATATGGTATTTAAAAGATTCACCATAGTTTTCAAGAAAATTAAAAAGAAACATTTTCTCTACACATTTAAGCAAACTGACAATTTTAAATTGTTATAGTTTGGATTTCTTTGATACTTTGGGAAATTATTGATCAGGATCCAGTATAACATTACTTTTTTTTTAGAAACAAAGCGTTTTTGGACCAAAATTTATGAAACTTATTTTCTCAGATGTTTTGTATAGTCTCATTCAAATAAAATTGAGAAGAATTTTGAAGGACTGCACATCTCATTCAAGGATCACTGATCACTGCGAGCAAAAAATTAAACCAAACATTTCATCTAGACACTGATCAACAGGTGGCTTTTTACTTTTTCTATTGGGCCTTACCTAGAAATGTTCCTTTGTACAATCTTGCTCTATAGTAACTAATCCAGTGAATGCCATGGTCTAAAAACTCATCTTGTGCTGGTTAGGCTATTCAGGCCGATTGAATTTTTTGCAATGTCCAGATTTTATAAACAAGCGAAGTTCTTCTCATAGAAAATTTCTTAAACAGACAACATTTTGTTTTGTGCTTGCTGTCTAATGACTTTAGTGTCATCATTAAACGTAAATAATCAGAGATAATGTTACTGGTTGCAACTCACGAATGGCCACGAATGGGTTTAGTTTTCAAGTGCTTGCTACAGACCTTTTCTTGAGAAAGGTTCACGCCGAAACGAGTACTAATCACTACAATCGGAGTTTTTGAGTAGAATTTTTTTAGTTCCTGTCAATTCTATACTAGAAGAGCTGAGATATGTCG
>VTPC01090659.1:129183-156967 GCA_011009095.1 Ignelater luminosus | reverse complement strand
TTTTTCAGGTTCCTCTCGTTACAAACTAAACTAGAGTTGCGGTGGATCTTCATGATATCGTCGTCCAATCAAGTGATTGTGGTGGATATTCGAACGTACCCGGTTTCCGTTCCAGATGGTGACCGAAATGGATGTGGTGGACCAGCTTGCAGGTTGGAAACCCGAAAACTCTTTGAATAGGGTGGTGAGTTTGCTCGAGTGGTGGTGATGAACGATGGGTGAATAGATGATAGATATTGAACACTGATCAGCTCGAACTATTCATGTGCGCGGACATGCCCTCTTGATGATCATGAATGTCAGCAAGAAGATGACTAGAAGTCTTCGTCGTATGGTAGGAAACGCACTCGTAACGAACTTATTAAAACGTGGAATGAACTCCGTACGGTGAAGAATCCAAGGCTAAGCAATATCTGGAGCGTCGTTTCGAGAAGTCATAGATAGTTACGTCTAAGCGATAAGTATACTGCCAAAAGGCAGTAGTAGTGAAACTTGGTCTCAAAATATGTCGTTAGAAGAAACAAAACAGAGTTTTACTTTTTAGAATCTCACCATCGAAACGCACGGGCAGTTTAGCGATGTCGTCCCTCCATAGCGGAGGGGAGCGTTTGAAGGGATCGGAGCGACCAGTTCCAGTCAGGTAGCCGTATAAGAATACCAGCACATTTTCAGTCTTCCAGTTAACATCACACTCTGTAGGAAGATCTACAGCTAGTTAAATTATAAAACATTTCAGCACCGAGGTTTGATTGACTGTTGCTAATAAGTGTCAGAAACCATCAAGATCAAACAAATACAAGAATCTTCTTGTAACAAATACTAAGGATATCTTGAGACACTTACCACAGCAATACGTAAGATTCTCAATAAATTTAAATAAAAAAAATCTGATTTTATATAAATCTATCTATGTTAAGTTTTATCTTACAAGGCAGTTAACTTAAACTTCCAAACAAAAATCTAACATTTATTTTTTAAAATTCATATTTCCCTAATAAATTTATCATGAAAATTAAGTTGGTAACCTGAGGCTATATAAATAAGAATTTTTATAACTCGGCGAACAATACAAAGAGAGTTTGAAGTATATTAGAAAGATATTACTGTGTAAGGGTTGTTTCTCTTTCAAGAACAATAAAGTCAAGCTTTTTTTACACACAAAATCAAGAGAATCTTGAGATAAAAATACAAGAAAGAGGAAAACTTAATATTGTTGAGAGATTGAGAGAATATGTAAAGAATTCCTTTAGTTCATGCAGTACCATCTTAGTAATAACAAAATGCCGTAACGTGTAATAATATCACGTTGAAACTCGCTTTATTAACTACAACGATACATTTCCACATAAAGAACGCCATTATTTTGTGTTTACTATTAAACATAATTTTTTATCATCCTATTTGCTTGCTAATATGTTTTTATAGTACGGAATAAGAAATACAAGGAGAGCTGCTAATTTCGTTCCTTGATTCAAACCTTGATTTAAAAGCATTATATATGTACATTCAGCAATGTGCAGCATAGCATCTCTAATTATCACTAAAATTTAAAACAAAAATGTCTTCTAATTGTTACTTATTTTAAAGATCTTAGACATAAAACTTTTTTTGTTGTCAGAACTCTTCACTTGTCTTGCCTGCTGGTTTGATTCTACTTTTACAACATTCAGACCAGACCGTTCCTTTTCACATTGGATATTGCATATGTGCTACACAGCTATCGAACATTCCTTTGATAATGAAACTTGAGAGAGTTTAGGTTATTTACGAATCTATCAGCATAACTGAATCAGAGCCTTATGCTCTACCACACGTGCATCCCTTAGAATGTCATCCTAGCTAGTTACCAGCAACGTTCTTTCCCAAGAACTTCTTTAGAATGGAAGATTAACTCATGCGCTCAAGGAAGAAATTCAATCTCAAAAAGACAAAACACCAACGTACATCTGCAACTTTGGGACAATCTCAATCTTTCCTGGTGTTTTAGATTCCTAGAAATCTCAATGCCTATCTAGAAAAGGAAGCGAGCTGTCCATTTCGCATATGACAGAATAGCCAAATACTCTCTTGCAATTCCAGCCGATTAATCGCATGATTCTCCACCATTGACGTAAAACCATAAAGATCAGTTGAGTAGTAATATGTCAGCAAAAACGGAAAAATTGTTTGGGCAAAAGAATTGCTGAAGAAACCATGCGGTGTAAAATTCTAGTTTCAGCCGAGAGGAATCCAAATGTCCCATTTCTTGGCTCAAACAGGAAGAAATACCTGTGCTAACTTTTTTGTAAAGCGTAGTGGACTAAAAAGATTTTGAGTTATTTGGAATAAAATTCTGAACTTAGTCATATCGTGAACACGGAGAAAGATTATTGTTACCTGAATCAATTTTTCTAACTTCATTAGGAAGAAATCGTTGTTGAGAAATAAAAATTTGGAAGATCTTAAACCACCTAGCGGGACTTCGACCAGAAAGGAATTACTGATAAAAGACCTCATCCTACAGAATGTACGATTCAAAAAGTTTCAGAGTTGCTCAACATAAACTTCTGGGTTAAGCCTCTGACAAGAACATTTTCATCAAAAGACGAGAGTTAAAATAATTCTGAACTCAAAAATTATTGGCTTAAACAGGAAGAAATCTGAAAAGAACCTCATCGTGGAGATTTCAAAAGATTTTATGTCGCCTGTAAAGAACTCAGGAGAAAACGCTGGTCATGCAAAGAAGATTTGAGTTTTGAGTCGCTCGGCAAGAATTTCTGGATTTAGACCCTTGAAGAGAACCTCGTTGCCCAGAGAAAAAGACTCAGACGATTTAAAGCCATTAAGATATGGCTCATGCAAGAAGTAATCTCTCATGGCAACGTTTTTGAAAAGACTAAAAGCTTCAAAAAGTTTCGAGTTGTTCTGCTTGAACTTAAATCAGGCTTTCGGAGGAGAACCCCTCTACCCAGGGCGAAGAGTTCAAGATTATTTAAAACTACCTGGAAAAACGTTTTTGATTTGAGCTAGAATAGTCTTTGATAAAAACAATCTTGTTGTCGTATGGAGTCAAGAATTTGGAGCGTTTTAAGTCTTTTTGCAAAATTAAGAAAATTATCATTTGAGCAATTTAGAGCTACTTAAAAGTTTGAGCAAGAAGGAATTATTACTGTCTTATTGGCATTCAATAAGGTTGTACACATCTGCCGAGAAGTAAATTATGGATGACTCCTACAAACATTGTCGTACGAGATAAAGAATTTACAAGACCCTAAGTTGCCTTTGGCGAAACGCTGCCCGTATAATGAGAGATTATTATTGTTAGCTTGATTATCAAAGAGTAAGTGTTTAGTCTTTTGCAATAATCTTTGTCGTTGATATTTCTCTGTTATCCTCCTGAATATCATGACACTTTTTAGATATAAAGTGTTTGCAATCTTGTTTGTGACAATAATAATATATGACGGTTGCGCGTAACAGTTTCATCTGTTCAACAGCACAGTTCTAATAGGGCAAGCAGTTATTTTCTTGTAAATAATTTTTGCCAGTCACGTCTTGTCATGTTGTCTTCGGCAACGCGTTAGATAGTTTCAAAAATCTTTTTACATTAGTTAGGCTTCTTTCAGAATGCATCTTCGATATCTCTTTCGGCGAATAGATCAGCGTGCGTTAACTAGATATTTGACACCTCCATATCCATGCCAGTTGGAATCGTGTGAGTGACAATCGCGTTACATGATTTGATTCGATGTTTTTGTTACATGTGAGATCTGTAGAAAGCTTGTATAGCAAGCAAATGATGTCAAAGATTCCTAATTTGCATATCCTAGCCATTTTTGAGAAATCTCATCCACGTAAATAACATGGAAATGTTTTGGGCAGCGGATTTAGTGTTTTGCGAAACCTGTGGGGATTTTTCTTTGCAAGTCAGTTTCTGTCAAATGTGTGCTTTAACAATCTTAGTCTACTACTATTCACTTTCTTGATGGTTTCGATAAGACCTTGGCTTTGTAGATATGGTTTGTTTCAGCTTTTTCCTGATATACTCAGCATCTAGTATTTGTTGGATCCAGAAGATATATTGTTATCCTTGAAAAACGTTTCGGTAAGACTGTTGGATATCTGCCAATCTGTTCTATATCATCTACTCCTTTATAAAAATTTGCATTTTGTTGCATCTAATGTAGATTGGAGTTGGTTCAGAATATGACAAAACCATTACTTGTTTAGGCTATCGCTCTGATACATACCTCTTTTTATTATGATAGGGTAAGATGTTATTTTGGCGTATTGATGCTAAATTTAGAAGTAGGATTGTTTGCCACAGCTGGGATTGGGTAGCGCTGAGAATTTCAGTGGTGGTTTGAATTTAAAAATTTTAGAAACTGAAACTTTTAGCAAACCAAAATGGTTTTAGTTTCATCTGAAAGATCTGAATCGAAACTTTCATTAAACAGTTCAGTTCACAATATAATCATTGCATTGCTTAGTCTTCCTGCAGCCAACTACGCAAATTTTGTTTTGCTTGCAAGTTTCAGTTTCTGAGATTTCTAGATTTAATTTTCAATGCTATCCAACACTAGTTTTTTTTGCAATATATTGACTATTATTTAATGTTTGTTGTATTCAAACTTCACTCAAATATATTTGTCAGGATATTATGAAATTTTAACAGAAAGCTTCAAAAAAGTTTTGAAGAATTCTATTATCAATTTTTCAAAAACTTTCAATGACATTTCCTTTGAGTCTTTTCCTGAAAGTTCCATTGAAACTTCTCATTTTGAAATTTACCGATCCTTAGCCTCAGCTTCCGCAGTTATTGCGGAGTTTATCTTAAATCTTAAAAACTATATTAATTAGCTATGTGGCAATTGAATCAAACGCCTTACGATATCAAAGTGGGCAAATTTGATTTGTATAGTTGTCTTTGAATCTTATTTACAGCTAGAATTTCCTAGTTTCCTAATTTGATCATGAAATGAGAAACTAAATTTTCATTTCTTAACATTTTAGAATATTCATTCACTATTGTACCTGTGCAACAATAACATTGTTGAAATAATATCTTCCAAAGGATTCGTGTGGATTCGGACCTAACTGGAATTTTCTTTAGATGGTGATGGGTGTTTTCTGCAAATCCTACAGCAAAGCGGTTAATTGTGTAAATGTTCTCAAATTACAGTCAAAGGTGCCAAGCTGTTATGCTTTAGACCTAAATGGACTCAATCTTTCTCCCTCATAAACCAATCGACTAAGATTCGATGCCCAAATAATTATATTTCTGGAAAGAATTCAGGTGGATCTGGACCTAACTGGAATTTTCTTTAAATGGTGATGGCGTTTTCTGCAAATCCTGCAGCAAAGCAATTAATTGTTTAAATTTTTTCAAATTACAGTCAAAGGTGCCAAATTATTATGCTTTAGACCTAAATAGATTCAACCTTTTTCCCCATTGAACCAATGTACTGGGATTAGATGCCCAAATAATTATATTTCTGCTCAAAAACTGGTTTTGCTGATAATTTTCTACGAACAAATTTAGTCTTAGAGGCCAAACTTAACCGTTTCTGCTGTATATGATAGAGCTCGATATTTTTTGTTGGTAACCTCCAATGCAAACTTTTTGCTCTTCAGTCATGATGTTGTTTACTACTTCAACATGTTTGTAAATTATGTTTTTTGCAGGTTTCCAGAATTTTCGTGCTTTTGCAGAATAATGATATATATTTGTTTCACGTTATGTCTATTAATATATGCAATCTCGCCCTATATAAAGCGAACGAGTATCCCATCGAAGTCAGCTTGAATCAGAACTAATGTAACTATGAAGACTGTTTATGTAGCTTGTATATGCATTATTATTTACACTTAGAATTTATTCATGGACCTTCTTTCTGAACTTGTAAAAAGCGACTTTTTATATTTTGAAACATAATCTAAATATCATTTTTTTGTTGTCTGGATATATTTTGCGTAAATACAGATTTCTTGTTACTTCTACTTTACAGTTAAGTGGCAAGTTCGGCTATTACAGAACTGTCTGTCTACTTGGCTAGGTCACTATAGACTTCACAATATTCAAAAGACAATTTAAAAAAAGCTGTCTCTAATGATATTTTTACCGAAATTGATGTTAATGTCCGATTTACATCTTCACTTAATGTGCTACCTAGTTAGAATCCTTCCTTAAGAATTTATAACTACTCATAGGTCGATAGCTGCGATCAGCAGCACTTGAAAACAATACTGATATTTTGATAGAAATTATTGCTGGATTTGGCTTTTTTTATATTCTCGATTTGCGTTTGCTTTTTTATTTGCAAATGTATTTGAATTTGAAAACGAGTTCTACTGGTAACAAGTGTTTATTTACGTTTGTTTACCTACCAGTAGATAGTAATTCAGTAATTTTTTTTTTGTTTATATTGGAGAAAAACACTACAAGAGAAAAATAAACTGATTTTCAGAAAAGCATATTTTCCATTTATTATAACAAGCATTTGGTTCAAAACTGCCCTCCTCTCAAGTATCAAGATGTATGGTTCTTATGTTTTTATACTTTCTGATTTAAGACTTAGCGAAAGTTTAGTAGGCGTATAAGTGTAAAAAGATATTCGATAAAAAGAAAAGAACGTTCGCTATGTAAATAACGCTCAAAACTTCATGATAAATTACCGTGAATTCTAACAAATTCATTGTCTCGGTCCTTATATCACAAGTTTCTCTTATTATTTAAGTTCGAATATAAAAGGTCTTACGAAGTTTCACGATAAATATAAAATTTGGAATGAAAAATGTCGAAAGAGCTCTCACGAGGAGACGTTATAACGTGCTGTTTTTTCTATTTTTCATTTCTTAACATTACTTAATCATCTCTTTATAAATGTACCTTCCGAAAGATAGTTGCTATTCTTCTTAACTTCTTATTATCAAGTGAGCGATTGCAAACACTAAAGGTTCAGCAATTTTTGCCACAGCGCAGCGGCGAGGATGATGAAAAATATTGTAGAATAGTCTTCATCAAGGAAACCTCTTGCATCATCGGTTATAATGGGGCATGGTGTTCTTATGCGCGGTTTTTAACCCACACTGTGCTGATTACTAACCATAAATCCTACAAAGAATGTCCCCAATAATCTAGCGAAGATTGGAAGTCGAGGACTCCGAGCTTCCAATTATCCAGCAGCCTTGTCATTTGATTTTCAAAGCAATTCCCGGGGAAGGATCCCACTTTGCATATGACTTAAGTACAGAGAGAGTCCCTGCACTAAAATTTACTCGTGTCATTTGCATTTGACAAAATGTAAATATTTTAGAGAGGGAGAGCGGGAATCTTTTAACGAACTCGTTAAATGCATAGTGTAGTGCAATATGAGGAAGAAGACAGTAAAACGCGCATGTAAAGTAATAATGCATTATCTCCTGTAGGGTAGCTAGCGCTAAAAGCAGGGACTATAATTTTCACGTAAAAATTAATAACTGACGCCATTAAATCGCGATTTACATAAAAACAGCATATGGCTTCCTTCGAGCAATAAAAGTAAAACAAGCTTTAATGAAATACTAAAGTGAAATGTTCATTAAAAGGATTAATTATGCATGTGCTTTTAATGCGAATCAGGGTTGTTGATACTTTGGAAAAACAACTAAATTTTCTTTCGCGCATTCATAATTCAGTAATAATAAAAATAATATTATTTCAGTATAAGTAATTCCCACGGAAAGTACGTATACACGAAACCCAAAATTTCCAAGAAGTCGTTTGTGTATTTATTAAAAATTATATATTGAAGTTTCACTTCGTTTTACGCTCCATTACAGCAATTTAATTTTAAAAATAGTGAGAAAGAGACATAAATTGATCTAACACAATTTCTCAACAATAACGAGTCCGAAAAAGAAGGGATGTTAGTAGTTTTTCTTTTCTTTGTATCTTCAGTTTTTCTTTTCCATTGTTATGACATTCCAATAACGACGAGATCATGACAATAATGAGTCTGGAGAACTATTATATTCGCCACGTGAAATTATTGTAGTTATCAGGACGAAATCTTGGTTAACTTCCAGTTCCAAGTTATTGTACCGAAGTTGTAATTAGATTTTGCGACGCGGAAGTTTCTAAAATGTTTTGAAGATATCGACTCGTAAGTTTTATATTTTGTTCGCCAAACTTCTAGAAATTCTGTTTCCAGTTTTATGTGCAATGTTCTACGTACTAGTTCATCCCAAAAATAAAAATGTACTATCGTACAAAAGAAGTTTTTCCTAAACTTTCATATTTTGAATTATTTTAGATAGCATTAAATTTCCTGTCAAGCCAACATTTCCAGTTGAAACGTACGTTAAATGGAGGAACCCTCTCGATACACTTGTGATGATGTATACAGTTAGGTTTAACTAAAACACATCATATTGATTCCCTAATGGAGGTGCGCTCAACCACTTACAGCGTTTGTGTATACTGCGACCGCGGGTATGCTTTGATCCTTCTTTATTTATGATACCGCAAAATGTGTTCACGAGTCAATGTTAAGTGATATTACACCCAGTAAATTAAAAAAGCCATAACTTTGTCAAGCTAAATAATTAAGAAAGTCTATTATGCGACCCGGCCATAAATTTCTCCATCGTTTCTTGGTTAACTTTTTGTACTCACTAATACTCGGTTTATAGACTTTAATAGTAAAGTAATTAAATGTTATGATGCTTTCTAACTCAAAACAATATCAACTTACAAAATGAATTTTGGGAAAAGTCGATTTTAATAAAAATAAAATTTCTGTTTATTAGTTAGCAGTTGCTACACAATTTCTGTTAATTACTTACAGCAATATCAATATCAATAATCGGACATAAATCTAAGATGAAAGCAATTTTTTGTCTATATTAACACATTTTTTTGAATATGGCGTGTTTAATGTTCTGGATGCGTTTTTTAGATGTTCTGAATTCAACTGAGAAAAAAATTTAATTCCACATAAAAGGTTTTTTTATACACTGACAACTGCAAAGTGGAACTGATATTAAAATTGTTGAGTTAGAGACTTTATAAATAGATAGCAATCAGACTGTGCCAAAAAAAAGTACTCAATTACGAATTTCAAACGATTTAGCTAGTTTTGTAGGCGGTCTTAGGTGGAGAATTTCCGATTTTATTTAAGTTAATTATACGAGGGCTGTTTGACGGAAGTGTGACATTTCAATAAAGAACAGGTTTAGCCTAGATTTTTTTTATTATTTTTCAACATAGTTCCCTTCAAGTGCTACACACTTAGTCCAACGACTTTCCAATTTCTTTAAGCCTTCTGAGAAATGTTCTTTTGGCAACCTCTTCATTTGATGCGAATTTTTTTCCTGCGAGAGATTTTTTCAAATTCGGAAATAAAAAAAGTCTCTTGGGGCCAGATCCGGTGAGTATGGTGGATGGGGAAGCAGTTCGTAGCGTAATTGTACCAATTTAGCGGTTGCAATTGCAGATGAATGAGATGGGGCGTTGTCGTAATGAAAGAGCACTTTCTTACGTGCCAAATGTGGGCGTTTTTTCTTTAAGACAACATCAAAACGGGTCAATAAATCAGCATAATATTGGCCAGTTATTGTTTTACCCCTTTCCAAATAGTCAATATGGATTATGCCTTTAGAATCCCAAAAAATAGTCGCCATGACCTTATTAGCCGAGTGACCAATTTTAGTCTTCTTTGGTGCACGTTCGTCTGGTGATATCCATTGTTTCACTGTTCCTTTGTCTCAGGGGTATGGTGGTGGGTCCAGGTTTCGTCAACAGTCACATATCGGCGAAACAACTCAACTGGATTACGTTGTAACATGACCAAACATTGATTTGAAGGTTGAACACGAATTCTCATTTGGTCCACTGTGAGTAATCGCGGCACCCATCTTGCCGATACCTTTTTCATATACAAATGTTCGTGTAAAATATTATGCACCCGTTCGATTGAGATGCCAACAGCATCAACTATCTCGCGCACTTTCAAACGTCGATCAGCCATTACCATATTATGGATTTTGTCAACGATTTCCTTAGTAGTGACCGTTTGTAAGGGCCCGGGGCGTTCACCATCGTCAGTGCTCATACGGCCAGTTTTAAATGAATTAAACCACTTGGAAACCATTCCATGCGATGGAGCAGATTCACCGTAATATTTCCGTAATTTCTCCTCAGTTTCTTTCACTGTTTTTCCACGTAAAAAATAATGTTTAATTAAAACACGAAATTCACGTTTTTCCATATTTACAAAATAGCACAAACTTGATTGATTTCTATGACTGCCAAATGTATACTATTTCACAGATTGACATGAAATTTGGAGATTAAGCCTCTAAAAGACTGACGTATATGCTAATGTTTCCGATTTACCGATATCAGCGCCATCTAGCGGAAAGTCACGCTTCCGTCAAACAGCCCTCGTAGTGTATAATATAAATAAGTAAATCATCTAGTTTAAATAATCCTCGATGTTAAAAATACAATGTTAAACTTAACGAAATACGAAAAGCAAGCAGAAAACCGTTATCGTTCAGTATGTTGACGGTGATACGTCCCCATATAACAATTCACTTACTTCAATATGACGTTAACCTCGAAACTGCAAAAGTCTATCTACTATAAATAGGTTAGCATCGTGATCTCTACCAGCGTCATCCAAAAGATTGATACCATGGTCACCTCTAACTAGTTATTTCTAAAATATATTTAAGAAGGCATCTACAACAACCTCCAAAACAAATTGACATGTAAATGGCACAAAGTAAACCAAACTGATAGAAACATGTGTTCGATGTAATTTGCAGATGTAAACTTAATAGAAGAGCAATCACTATATTCTACATACATACAGAATCCAAATCCAATTAAAGCCGTTCTTAAAGGTAAGTCAAAGTGGAGTGAAGAATCTCTAACTAGTTTAAAAGGAGCTCGAAACATTTCGCGTATGAAGAAAAATAGAAATTTATTGTTGAAGGTTGGAGATGACTGCTCTTACCGTTGTGTATCCAGTACCAGTTGCCATTTTCAAAAATTTTCAGTTTTCGATAGCACTAGAAATCTTGATCAAAATAAATTTTATCGACAGATTTAAACGACCAATAAACACCATATTTAGAACTAGCGTTTTTGGCTCCTTTAACCAACAGTGGGATGTCACTTGAATTTTACAACCTCAGGTAGTAGAATTTACCTCGAGAAAGTCAAAAGTTATTGAAACGCAAATATGATCTTTTATTCCAAATGTTAAAGATCTAGTGTCATAAGTTATTCTATAGAAGGACTTGTCACAAAAAGTAAAAAGAGACGTATTGTTTTGGACCGGTACGAGGTGTTCCTGTATCTCATGCTTTGAATAAGTAAATAACTTCAGCCGTGACAATCATGCCACAAATCACCATAAGACTATTTCGAGTATGAGGAAATACCTAAGTCATTCTAATACTTGACTATCGGTCTCACACATACGTCAATGTTAGAGTGTAGAATACGTTCCAAATTCTAAAGAATCTTGTAAAACAATAAAAACGTTGAAATGATTGCAACTAGAAAACAATAAGAAGCTTCAAAAGAAATCGAGAAAAATCAAGAATTAGGTAGAAAACCGTAGCTTTCATCTACTAATGTGTCTTTGTAATTTTCACTTAATTACTGTTCCACGCGGTGTCTGGTTCAGACATCGACAATGGTGCCTCCTTACCTTCTGTTATCTGCTGTTTCCTGACAACTTTCATTTTAGGGAGCAAAGCCCCAGGAGCAGCGCCGACCATCCATCCCGGGATCCACTGCGATGGAATAGCGCAGGCTCACGAAGCCGGTGTAACCTTTCCTTCTCCACTCGCGTACGTCGTTGTCTTGGGGAAGAGACGAGACTATTGGCGCGGGTGCCGCTTGCTTTCCCAAGAGTATGCATTTGGAACGCGTCACGGGCCGAGGTGTTAGTAGGTTTGACGGCTCCAAAATCCCCTTTGCCACTACAACCGTTTGCTCTTAGCGGCCGCTACCGAGCTCACCCCTACGAGCGTGAGGGTAAAGAGTGTGACCCATGAAAAGCATTTGTATGCCGCACTCACCTATTTATCGCGAGTACGAGCTCTCCTTCTGTGTACGTTGTTCGCTTTTTTACCATGAATTCGCATCAGAAAACACCACCCGTGACAGTCAATTTATATCTAACCATATCCATAGCCCCTGTCGTGGTCTTCAACATCAGCCTTCTACAACTCCATATCCATAACATCAGCTCAGGAGCACGTGGACACCCAGCAACAGCAATAGCCGACTTAGATTACATCAGGGCCAATGACCTCCACTACCACTATTTCGCTAAGACGCTACTACATGCTCTTTTAACAACCAAGCAGATTCTTATCACCATCCGATGCGCCGTCCAGCAGCTGAAGCCTCCTCCGGTCCACGACGTCCTTTTTTTACATCATCCAACAACTTCAACACAACATCAATCCAAGCCATGCCCACCCAACGTCTTCTACCTTGCCAACCATTCAATCACTATCCACAACGGCTGAAAGAGTACTCCGGTACTAAACAACTATCTCCCGTCTTCGACGGGAAATTAACATTGACAAGCAACCAAGCTTAATTACTAACTTTTTTAATGATGTCTGACATACTAGTTTAAATGCTTTTCATAATAACTCAATAAACAATACCTAGCGAGGATGAGACAGATATATTATTGGCACGCAAACTATTGTCGTTCTCAAGAAAACAAGATAATTAGAAACATTCCTAAAAGAGATTACCTGTCGATTCGTGCTGTATCAGAGTTCACGTCTAAGTTTGAAGCTGTTTGGAGGCAAACATATAGTCTATTTAAAGAGTTACATCATAGCCCAGTACTTCCAACCGGAGACCAGACTTCAGTCGATTGATGTTTAAATGATTCGATTCTCCAGCATATAAGAAATTTCACGTGTTACCGCTGGTTGGAGAAATTATGGCGTCCATTTTCTGAGATGCGGAAGGTGTTGACTACCTACTGCGGGAAAACACTATCTTATCTAAAATTAATTAGAAGACCAATTAAGGAATGCTGTTAGATAAAACATACTTGGGAATCGGCGCAGCAGCGGTATGTTGCTTGATCGGGATAGATAGTAGTTGGTTGTTGCAGCAGTAGTTGAAGGGGTGTGGTTGCCGGTGTCGTGCGTCGTGTGGAGCTGCGACGTCTGGCTGCCGACTGAGATCACCGACGTCGGCAATAGAGGTGAGTGGTAACGGGAGTACTTGCCAGTGACATCGAAGGTGCGTGTATCATGACTATACGTATTATATTGCAACTATTTACGGCAGCTATAAACAATGGTGTTGATAAAGAGTATAATTACGGCGACTACAAGAAATACAAATGGCCGTTTGCGGAACCACCAGAGAAGCTCTGACGAAAAGTACGATGAGCTCCTAAACCCACAAATCTCGAAGCGGCGTGCCTCAAAAGGTCTTTGATGGTAGAAATATTCAGCTGGAAGCCTAGAAAATCCAGACAAGGCGTCAGGTTCATCTGAAGAGAAAGTGGAACTAACGAACGCATCTTCGTACTGTGCAGGCTTTAAACGTCTCTTATTCAGCAGACCTTGCCCTCACCGACATCTACCTGTTTTTAAGGTTGCGAAGAAGGAAATCGAATGCGATGTGAAAATCGTACAAACCATGACTGTGATTTTCAAGGATTAGTATCGTGATCTTTACACGCCCCGTCTAGAGCATTGATACTATAAGAGGATAAGAATAAAGAATTAAACTTTTTTCCAGCACTACAAAGAAAGTAGACTAAGGAGAAGGGGGTTATCTAGTTATAGTTGGGTCTTTTGCAATCTTATATTTCTAAAAGTGACAAAAACGTCCTATAAATCCGTTCGAAGTTTTAGCCGTCACTGTTTGAAAATAAATCTGTAAACTCCTGTAATAATGTCATAAAATGACATATTTTGTACGTCAGACTTACAAATTACTATTATAAGTACATTTTATTACTTATTTTTCCTTGTGCTTGTTTATTTACATAAATTCGTTAAAATGTGGACTTTTGTTTTCTCTAGGTGTTACACCCTAAAATCACCGAAGAAGATTTCGTTGTTTCTTGCTTCTTAACATATTATGTAATAGCTATGAAAGAAGTAAAGACTTGTTCGAGATTGACGTCAGTCACCTTAGCAAAGGTGCCTTGTCTTGAGGGAAGTAGACAAGACATAATTAAAGGTTAAAATCGCAAAGCAGCCATACAGACCACAGAAATTTGTTATACTCTTAAAAATTGAAATTTAATTTTAAGATTTCTTGATAACTTAGAACTTGAATCCGTATAAATGTAAAGGTAAAGGAACTCAGTTCCAGTTACGTAACTAGAATTAATATAACTGCTGTTCACATAGACGAATATATTTTTCCTTCCAGTAGAGATCGTTCGTAATTTCGTTCGTGTTAATCAAAGCGAATTTAATTCTATTTCTATTTGTCTAAACTCAGTTTTAATGTATTCACTTACAACTTCTTGTTGCTATTATATCCAATATAAAGAAAAAATTAAATAAATACCAATGAAGAATTACGCTGTAATTTAGTCAGCTGGCTCAGCTCCTCCATTGATTCATCAAGTGTGGTTCACCTTGTATCATGCAATCGTTGTCGAAAGTGTGCAAATGGGTTAGTGTGTTTCATAATGAACAATTCATCCTTAATGAGCACTATCGTAACATCTTATCCTTAATTGCTTTATTGTTGACAATAATCTAAATTTACAAAAAAAAGGAAACGCTGAGCAGAAATTAAAGAAACTCAAAATTATTTTGTTAACTAATAAGCTTGACGGTAACTAGAACCTCCAGTTTTCAAGATAAAATAATAACATCTAAGTGTTTATATACTAAAAAGAGAAGAAAATAAATAAATTATAGAGGACATACTAGAAACATGTGTTCACAAGGGAATGAGAATTCTGTTTAAATTTCATTTGCGGTAGATGGTGTTTCCTTGTAGGTGTTCCTGTTGAATAAGCGGTATATGAGGTTTCCTATATAGAGTAACATTTTTTATTAGCAAAGAGGTAAAGGCGTTCCAGCCATTTTTCATGCCTGGACTGTCAGGGGCGCAATCTAGTTTCATTGTAAACTGCTAGTACGCGTAATCCGAGTCTATGTTAGATTACATCAGGGTAGGAAGAATAGAATGTGGTAAATCGGGCGCGCTATATGAGGTCAGAGGTAAAATTTAGAGGCATCAATTTTACTCGCACCAAGTGCAATTTATAACATCTTATACCAGGCGTCTCTCCACAATGGCTCGCTTTATACGTCATTATTAACCCGGCTCGGATCCGGCGTCCAGCGTGTTGCATCAAAATCTACCACCAACAGCAGCAACAGAGGGTGCGTCCTCATCCCACTTTATAATATCCAGCGTTCGTCGTTTTATGGCCGATAAAAATTGTTCTCTTCGGAATGATTAGCTGGATTTTTGTATTAATTACTTTCGGGTTTATGGCGTTGAGTTTTTAACGGCGTATGATATTAGATAATAATGTTGCGCTTTTGTTTGCTCGCCTCTTCGCTGTTATAAAATCACCCCCCGGGATAACTAGCCTTATATTAAAACTGTTTTGTTGCTTTTACCTTCCGAACTTTGCTACTTTACACCAATATTCAACCGAGTCGTTGCCATTTTGTAAGACCTAATTTTATGAAAATCCATTTAGTTTGCAAATCTACACTATTAACACCTTTTTTTAATCTTTATTTCAAATATTTGTCTTTTTGTTGTTGATTTTACATAAAACTTTCCAACATTATTTTTTCTGGGTGAATTCTAGTATCTATTCTTCCTAAAGAAGGTAGTACTTTACTACTTGCATTTTTATTACGTGAATTTTCAAACGAATGAATACGGATAGTAACGAGAATTACAATACGTACTGTGTATTTCTACAAATTCGTTTCACCAAATTGGATTAAATGTTATTTCGGGTTGAAACGCTGAAGTGGACTTGGAATTTGAATTTTCTGCTCCTACAAACTATCACCTACATTTGACAGCATTAATGTTTCTTGTCTACTCCTTTTGCTGTTTTTCTTTTATTCTCGTGTACAATTAACAGTTTCTATCTAAAATGATGGGTTTCAACATAAGATTGAGTTCGTTCAATAGAAAAGTTTTGACAAGGAGTATTTTGAAGTGGGTTCAATTCGGACTTTATAAGAAATCGTCTCATCTTCTTTAATATTACGTACATTGGACTCTCAAGCTATCAAATTCTTATTCAAAATTCTACTTTAAATTATAATAAACCACACTACTAGTGTTTTTTTAAAATGCACCAAAATAGCCACTTGGCGGTCTTGGTTCCAGATAATTCAATTAAAGAATCTTTCAGTTACAACTTCATTTAATAAACCCTCACTTTCTTGCCATTCAATACTAGCAGGTATATCTTAACAATAAATCTCCTCAGCTACTTTGATCGTAAAAAAGCTTGATTACATAAATGACACATTATATGATAATGAAGATGTAATACTGATCTATAATTACGTTTAATAAACTGTGTCTCCATCAAACTACTATTGAATGCTCTGACAACAAAAGTCGCAAGACGCCTCATCAAGTGAACGCTGCTGCCAAACTCTAAATATATATCAATAATCAATTTTGGCATCTAATATAGTAGACGACCTTGACAGCATCTTCCACAAGTAACTATCATCATTAGAAGATAACGGATGCAAAGTATAACAAGACTTATTTACAGCAGCTATCAATCCTATTGTATCAAAATCTGCTAGATCCGATAAGGCAGCAATAAAATTCATTGATCCTTCTTCATATAAACCCAATGTCTTACAAAAACATCTTCAGTACAGTCTTTGAAAGAATCCTTGCCGACAAACCAACTCAATTTCTGAAAAACTGTTTTGATTTCTGAAGAGGTCGGCACAGTAATGCCGCCAATTCTAGCGACTGTGTCACCGCTGTCTTTCTTGATATCGAGCGTTCCTTTGACAAGGTTTACTCCTACGTTAATAGTTACCTCTCACACCGACAGCATCGAGTCTGTATCAAAAACAAACTCTTTCAAGAGTGTTTACTGTACTTGTTAAAGTTCCTCAAAGATCAATTTTTTCTCCAATTCTCTTCTTTTTGTACTGCCATTACATCCCCCAGCGACAAAACCCAAATTCGCGTATAGTCCAGTTTGTAGACGATACTACTTCCCGTCTACCGGGAGATCACTTTATCATCTAAAGGGTTTTCCAATAAGAGGTGTTATTTTGAATAGCCCGCTATTTCGGTAGATGTCACTTTTGAAGCTATCATTTTTTGACATTTGACAAGTAGAAACTACGCCATTAATAAATATGGAACGATACACGCTTCAACAACGCATTGAAATTATTAAAATTCACTATAAAAATGGTGAAAATTTGGCAGAGACGGTTCGTAAAACTCGAACATTTTTGGGTCACCGTGAAGCACCTTGTCGGACCGCAATACAGAAATTGGTGAAAAAATTCGAGCTCTTGGGACAAGTTAGTGATGTGAAGAATAAAACCCGTGCACGTCGCTCAAGAACAGCCGAGAATATTGCTGTTGTAGCCGAAAGTGTTAAAGAAAACCCAGGTTTGTCCATTCCTCGTCGTTCTTTGGAATTAGCCATTCCACAAACGTCATTACACCGTATTTTGCATAAAGATTTGGGTCTTAAGGCTTATAAAGTCCAGTTAACACAAGAACTCAAGCCGGCCGATCATCAACAACGTCGTGTCTTTGCTGATTGGGTCGTTGAAATGCAAGAAAATGATCCAGAATTCCATCGAAAAATCATCTTGAGTGATGAGGCCCATTTCCACCTCGGTGGCTTCGTCAACAAGCAAAATTGTCGGATCTGGGGCTCAGAAAATCCAAGAGTTATTGTTGAAAAGTCTCTCTATCCTCAACGTGTGACTGTTTGGTGCGGTTTATGGTCCGGCGGAGTCATTGGACCTTACTTTTTCGAAAATGAGGCTGGAGCAACAGTTACGGTGACTGGATTGCGCTATCGAGAGATGATTAACGATTTTTTATGGCCGGAATTGGATGGTATTGATCTGGACAACGTTTACTTTCAACAAGACGGCGCTACGTGCCACACAAGCAACGAAACCATTGATCTTTTACGGAAAAAGTTTCCGGACCGTGTTATCTCTCGAAGAGGTGATCACAATCGGCCACCGAGATCTTGTGATTTAACACCTTGCGACTTCTTTCTTTGGGGCCACGTGAAAGAGAAGGTCTACGCCAACAGCCCAGCGTCGATTCAAGACCTCAAAGATGGAATTCGTGAGGCTATCGAGGACATAGGGCAGCCACTTTGCGATTTGGTTATGGAAAATTTCATGAAAAGGATATTGTCCTGTAAGCGTGGTCGTGGTGGTCATTTGCCTGATGTTATTTTCCACTATTAACGGCATACCTTCCTCTTTATAATGAAATAAACATCCGATCATTTATATTAAAAAATGGCACTTTTCTTTGAATATCAAAATAACACCTCTTATTGGAAAACCCTTTATAAATGGAATTCCGAGCTGCCACCTTCGCACTCTACGCTACACACATAAGACTTCCATCGGAACTGTTACCGACTACAGATCCATTTCGCGGTTCCGAAGTAAGGAGAAGATCATCTACAGCAGGATTCTCGGTTTTGATCGCGACTACTCTTCGGTGGAAATTCACGACAAAATGAAATATCACCAACCATCTTTCTATAAAACAACGAAAATCTCCTTCCTGATCTAGAGGATATTCTCGTGTGTGTTCCCGGAGTTTAATCGTTAGATGATCTCGCCCATCTAAACTAACATTTTGTAATTTTCAATTACAAAGGTAAATCCATCATCCTTGGTTCTGAATCTGTATCATAAGCACTGCGGCTACTCCTGGGGTTGTTGTGGAGCTCTTCGATGTCATTCAACACTTCCGGATGTTTCTGCAGTGATCGTGTTGTCATCCGGAAAAGTCTTGCTTTTTCCTTTTTTTCCTTCTTCTCTCCTGTTGGTCGCGCTCGCCAGTTGATAAGAACAAGTTGTCTTTCAATGGCACGTTTCAAGTTGCGTTGACGCTCAGTCACTTTGAGCTTCTTTTCGGGTTTAACAGCATGTTCTTGTATCACTTATTTGACTCATTTTACTTCCAAATCACTTTGGATTTCTTCGTTAGTTACGTAACAATAGGCGTTGGTAATCGTACGAAGAAATTTGTTTTGACTTCTCTGTACAATCATCTGATTAGATAACTTAGTACATCCCCAAAGGCCCATATGGGTTTAATGATGGATTGAGAAATCAATCTTTTGGATATTAAGTTCAGTTTGGATTGTCTTACAATTAATCAATATATTTCGCTTGCTTTGAGCTTTGACATGATGCTTCCAATCTAGGCTAGCACCAAGATGCAGGTTATGATATCTTGCAGACACTGTCTGAAGTATCTGGACCCCAACGAAGAAGACATGTAAGTTGCTGATACGTTTACTCAGAGTATAAGTAACGTGGACCGATTTCAACCCATTGAGTTTAATTTTCCATTGTCCATTGATTGACTTTTGTCTATTGCAGCTTGAAGCTTCTTAGTTGCTTTTTCTTAAGTTATGTCAGTTTCTATTATCACAGTATCATCAGCCAATGCGCCAAGAACTGTTTCTTCGGTTGTTGCGACATCAGCAGCGTAGAGTAAATACAAGAAGGTCCCAAGACACTCTCTTTTGGTACTCCCACTGATATTTGATGGAATGCGGAGAAAGACCATTCGTGCGACACTCGGAATTTTCTTTCGGGGAGGTGATTCAAGTAGCTGAGAGTAATTTTGAGGTACCGTTATCCCCATCTTAAGGATGAGATTTTCATGTCAAAAGCTTGTTACACATCAAGAAGACAGTGGTAATTCGATGCACTTGATCGATCGTGGAGTTATGGTTGCTGAACCCAAGCTGAAATTCAGAGATATTCTTCTTCTCAAACAGCTTGGATACTGCGGCTGACGGGAATATCGGTCGGTATGATGTCAACTTCAATCTAAAACAGGCATTAAATAAATATGTAATTAAGATGATTGCTGTTCTTGGCAGTTCCTTGAATAAATCAGGTGAAATTTCGTCTATTTTATGAGCTTTCTTCGGATTGAAGTTGTCGATTTCTTGAGCCATTTCCATTGAGGTTAGCAACGTTTTCCTCATTTTTGATTGCCTTAACAGTTTCATAAAGTGCAAGATTCCAAAAAAAAAGAAGTTATCGCCATTGTTAAAGGTAGATGTGGCCAAGACTCATTCATTGTGATGTTCATGTTTTCTATCTTTTCAAGCATTGTAAAGAATTCGATACATTTTGGTCGTTTCTGCATTTTAAAGCGTGCAAGACGCTTGCCAGAAGTGCTCTTGATAAGCAAGAAACCAATATGGCACCAATTGAGTGCACTCGTGCAAGTCAGCCGATTCTACGGTACTTGCAAATTAAAACTTTTTTCTGGCTAATTACTTTAGTTATCTTTGCTTTATAAAAACTCTCCTGGATCCTCGCATCGTATTTCTACCAGTGCATTTTCTCACAAAAAATTTTATTATTTCTGTCAATCAGTTTTCTAACTGTTATTTTTGCATTGGTCTTTGTTGTGTCATCCATTTTGCTATTTACGTCCTTCAGATTCTAAAAATCGTTATGAATTTAATTTTATTTGTTCCATAGTGAGATTGCCTTTGTCAGTCTTTGTTTTAAAAATCGATTTTATTAAATAATGATCTAGTAACTATTTGATGATTATTTGTTTTGTTGATTTCATTTACAACTGTTCTAATCTTCGCTTGTTGCGGTTCTGGATTTCGGAATTGATTGCTAAACAAAGCGAAATTAGCAACACGCTAAATTATTCTGCTTTTTAAAAATCGCTGTACTAAGAAAGAAAGCTTGCAACCAGATACTTGTCGTTCTTACTTGATTACTAAAAGACTTCTTTTATAAAATGTTTTTCTGGCTGTTCCAAGAGTAATTACCTTGTTTTATTTCAAGAGTTGCAATAGAACTGAAAGTGATGACTGGCGGCCCCTTAAGAAATTGTAAATTTATCGTCTGAATTACAGTTAAGCAGTGGTTGTTTAAATATTGAATTTTAGATAATCGCATAGGAATCAGCTGCCTCCAGATAGAGTGAAAGCTGAGGTATTTGAATACTGAATATTTCATCGAGTTGTCTTTTGTCGGGGTTATAGAATACGGAAGTACCAGCACTTCGCAAACAATTAATGCAGTTCCCGTAATAATTTCGGCAACACGTAAACATCAAGATACAGAGTGTCTCGTTTATCGTTCTACACAGAATTACTTCAGGATTGTAAAAGATATCAAGATGAAATTCGGAAATCATACACAATTCGATCTCTAGATCTAGTAGTACTATTCTACTGTCTATTAACTTAAGTTTAAAAAAAACTTTACTTTTTCTTGAACATCAGTAGAAATTGTCACATGTACTTTCCAATTGTATTTCTAAAATGCATTTCTTTGTGTGCAATATATTGCAATATCTCATTTTTTAGTTTTTTTTTCTGTCGTATATTCCTACAATTAACACAATTTAAGAGCTTACGAAGGTTTTCACTAAACAAGTTTGCAGCGATAGCTCTGAAAAGGGCTAAGCAAGCGAGCTCAAAGAAGTAATAGATTTCGTCAGTCAGTGAGGATGAAATCCGACTGTTGGCCGTCTTGGAGAGAGCGCTAAATGTGACGTCTCAATCTCATAAAAAGATTTAAAAAGAGAAACAGTAAGCAGGACGTGTCTTTTCCATGAAAGGTTAAGCGAGACGACTATTAAATTAATTCAATTTCATCTTGCAGAACATGGAATAATGCGTGCATAGAATAATTCTGAATTTTCTAAATTATAAATTTATATTTAGTAAAATAAAAATAACTACCACAATATTAACAAAAGCATATTTTTTGCAAGGTCAATAATGTAAAAAGAAAAAATAAGAATAGAGATCAAGATTAAAAACCCCAAAATATATTATAAAATATTTAAATTACCATATCAACGGTAAACATAATTTAGTATTGCAAACAAGCACGTTTAAAGTAGGTATAAAATATTAAATTTCAAATTTGCAAATTACTCTAAACCAAACACATTATTACAATATTGTATTCTGCAAGATTACGAAAATCCCATAACTTAAAAATCCGAACTAATAAAATTCTAAGATTTATTAAGCTCAACACGTATATGTGGAAATTCTGAAATATTTGCAGCTTGAGATAAAAATGTTAAATCACACGTATATACAATTATTATAGTAGTCTAACAAACCTTTATTTATGGTTTTCTCTTTTTATGGATTTCGTTGGTTTGTTGAATCGAAACAGTTTGTGGAAGAAAAATAACGAATAGCAGAAAAACAAACTAAAAATAATATTAAGAAAAACAAAAAACACAAGAATACATTATATCTCTTAAAGAATAACGTCGCGCCGCGTTTTTCCCACAAGAGAAAATAGGTATACACCAAACAAAAAACAAAAGCATATTTTTCTATCGCTATGATACTAATAGAAAGAAACGGGATAAAATTCTCAAGTTTTGTAAAATGAATAGCTTTTCTAAAAGATGTATGTTTCCATTTAAAAAATTAAATCTGCCCGTTTCAACAGAATAAACTTGCAATAAATTACTGGATATCTGCCAGATGAAAGATTGCTGTTGAAGTTACGTTCTTTTTAAGCATAAAAAAGTGCACATAGATAGATACAGCAGCAGCAATACTAGCAGCCTACTTATCGCTTTTGCTTTGTGCGCATTTCAAATTCATCTGGAGTGTTTTATACAACCTTCGGTATATTTTAAGAGAATCAAAAATAAATTTGTCGAGGATTTTAAAATATGCAATGTCACCATTAAGATTACAAAAAGGCAGCGTTCTTGTATAATAAATCTTTAATTTGAAATGCAAAAAAGTTTAAAAACAGTTGCGGTAGATAGGTGGTATACAAAATAAAAACAAATGGTTGAAATTGAAAATTTATTTATTTTCGGATTGCAGGTCACGCAGTTATTTAGTTTATGCAAAACAAACTATTTTATTCATGTATTTTTAAGCACAGAAATTAAATTATTATTTATTAATTACAATAATATTGGATTATACTCAACTCTTTATACTGCAAAATATTAGTTCAGCTGTTTCAAAACGTTCCTGATAAGCAATCAATATTTAAATGTTTATGCATAAACAAGTTTAAATAGAGAAACAGATATTAATTTTGTACAGGAGGAACTTCAGGTGCTATTCTTATCGTATATATTCAATCTAATATTGAAATTAAAGTAACTGTGTTATCACAAAAAGTTTCAATTAACATATCGAATAAAAAAATTCACTGAATGTAAAACAATACCTAGTGTAAATAGTTTCCTGATAAAATTATAATTTACCAAATACATATAAAGGGGTAAATTACTGTGCAACCTCACGTTTCTGGAACTGACGTTCCACAAGAAGAACAACCAAATCATCAACATCCTAAGAAGGGCAAGCTTGGCACTACTAAGGGAATCTATCCATGATACCAGAAGGATGTTGAACAACGTAAATAGACAACTGATGGATCTACATCTGGAACTAAGTAATATGCTACATCCAACATTATGGGCAGCCGCAGAACAACTTTCTGAGTTCCGTGCCGTGACAACAAGTAAACAGAAAAAGGAATTCGACCGGCTCCTAGCAGAACAAAAATTAAGAAAAGAAATCCAGCCATTGGAACCAAAGAAGGTAGTGCACAACTTATCAAAACACCATCTCGACGAAGCCGCACAAAGCGTCCTAGCCAAGGGATCCAACTACGCGCTAGCACCGACACGCATTCTGGTTGAAGATATAACATGTGGAGTGGAATCCTCAATCTCAAACATCGACAAAAACGCTGCAGAAAAAATACATCAAGACATGTCACGGTACTAAGAACAGCTCGACCACCAAAGAAAAACTTGACACGCAAAGAACACCACGCATTGAAATCACTACGACAGAACAAAAGCGTCATCATTTTACCAGCAGACAAGGGCAATCCAACCATAGTAATGGACATAGAGAACTACGATGCAAAAATAAAATCCCTGCTGGAGGATCCGACATACCAACCAATGACAACGGATCCCACTACATACTTAAAGAAAACAATGAAAATCAAGATCAAAAACAGCCCAATCGAAGAAGAAACATGACTGCAAGTGATACCAAGGGAGAAATCATCAAGATGCCCAAAATTCTACGGTCTACCCAAGATCCACAAGGAAGGTGTACCACTAAGGCTCATAGTTAGCTCCATTGGATCCCCGTTACAACTACTGGCAAGATATCTGGCCAAACAACTACAACTTCACGCCGAAGAAGTAGAATTTTACGTGAAGAACGCAAGTCACTTCATCGAGTTACTGAAGAAAGAAACTGTTCAAACCAGACCACCTGCTAGTCAGTTACGAAACATTGAAAATAATCCGGAGAAAATACAAACCACCAGATCACATCATCGATCTAACAAAGAGTACAGTACCCATGGAATCACCCCTGTCTCCCGTAATAGCGAACTAGAAACTCGAGCGCTACAAACAGCGATCCAAACCCAAACTATAGCTACAATACGTGGACGACGCATTCGTAATATGAACATATGCTAGAGAACAACTAGAACAACACCAGAAAATTAAGTTCACCATGGAAATAGAAGATAACAACCAAATACCATTCTTTCATGTTAGTGAAGAAAAGACAAGATGGAAGCCTAGGTCACACGGTTTACCGGAAAGTCATACATACAGATCGATACCTCAACAACGATTCTCACCACCACCCAGCCTAGTTTCACTCGGTGGTCAAGACCTTAGCCACAAGATCACAAAGACTAGCAGACCAGAAGAACAAAAACCAAGAGATATAAAAAAATCCGGACCGCAGTACTCCAAAACGGATTCTCCGAGAGAAACATCAATAAGGCGCTTGAACCTCCGAAATCGAAGACAGAGGAAGAAAAAGAAAAACCAGTCGCCAAAGCCTACCTACCATATGTAAAAGAAACCACGGACAAAATAAGCAGAATTCTGAGGAGACACAAGATCAAAACCACCTTCAATACAGATAGAAAAATCAGCACTACTGAACCCCAAAACCAAAATCAACCTGGAAAACCAAGGGGTATAAGAGATTCCCTGCGGAAACTGCGATCGATTGTACGTAGGACAGACTAATAGAAAAATGAACGTGAGGAAAGAAGAGCATCAGAATGCGGTTCAGAAAAATAAAAAAACATCATCATTGGCACATGTAAAATCCATTTCACATACAATCAACTTCAAAAACACCAGATCAATAGCCAACATCGAGCATAAAACAAGGAGGATAATCAGAGAAGCCATTGAAATAGAAAAAAAGCCGGACAACCTCAACACAAGAGATGACACTCAACGTCTGCCAACAGCGTGAAAACCAGTGGTAAACCAAATCACTATTTAATCCATAACTTCCTGGCTAAGTGACTTTTATTAAATTGACAAGAAAATCTGTTTTGATTATTTATTATCTTCGTTTATTATTTACATCCAAATTTTTTTTGTAGACTTTTAATGGGAACACCGCTGAAGATAAAGTTTTCAATAATAAATAATAACAGTCAGGATTGAATTGTAGACATCAAACACTTAATTACTGGTTGTAACTACCCAAATTGAACATGTGCTTACTGAATGACATTCAGAAACCAGCTAAGAAGCATTTCTTATATTGTAAAGTCACACTCATTTTTCGGAAAACTTGGTTAAAAGTTGTTTTCTTGAAGGCTGATGAAAATGGCCTTTTATTGATATTTACACAATCGCAGCCATTTTATGTGTGAGTGTATTTAGTCCGCATGCCTCTTTCAACATCAATGGTAAAGTCAAACCGACTGTCATCATCATACACATACGAGTATACCGTTACCGAGATCATCTATATATCCTATCGTACCGTACCATTACCAAACTGACCCACCTTTACCGCTGTCTACACACGTACACAAACAGCCGATACCTTACCGTATACTTCAGATAAACCGTTAGCAGGTCTTTCCTACCTCCTCCCGTTTTCGGTGCCAGGACCGAGATTCCCAGTCGGGGGAAAACGCTTCATTCGAAACAGAATTCTCAATCGAGAACATCACGAAAGAACGTTTGATTCAAAAATGATTCAAAGTGAAAGAACTGCGATCACGAAACTACTGTAAGAACCGACATATGCAATACCAATGATCAATTTAGCGCATAGCAATTCCTACCAAAGTAATGGTGGCAACAGCAAAGTAAGATGAACTCTGATGAAAAACCAATGGCCATTTTGGAAGTAGCTAATAACCATGCATGTATGGCAGGATGGTACAGCCGACAACAATCCTACCCGATGACACAAGTTATATTGTCCTCATGACTAGAAAACTGCCTACCACCATTAATTTATCGTCAGGAACATATTTTATCCTCACTTATACCGTCCCCATTATCATTGCTACAAATTCGTACACCAACTTTTTCTTTCCTCACTCCTTGGCTGTTTCCTGAAGATTTCAACAACTACGAGCAATGGAAAACATGAAAAGACTTTCAGGATGACTTTGAAAATTTCTAATTACCAACTATCATATTAATCCAGAAGCTCAAATCAAAGGCAGGATGAATCCGTGACAAACTTGAGGGACCGCTCTGTCTGCAGAGCGCTAATGCGATGTGGTGATAGTCTGTTCAAAGCTCAGAAGATTTACAATTTGTTGTCCAAATACCATCTTTATCTATGAAAAACTGACTATACGACCATCGCTAATTTAGTAAAGGCAACAACAGAGAGTATGAAAAACTTTACGAAGATATGCCATCAAAAGCACCCATCAACCACTAAAAATCGTTCCTGCTAAACCAATATACTGGCAATATTACTACGGCGTCTGCAAATTACAAGACGCTTCCAGCTTCAGTAGTTTCAAGCCGACAAAACGAACAAGAAAAGGCATATTTTGAAACCCCCCATACCAGTTTTATTCTGCTCTCGATTCGAAAAGAAAGGCATAATGTCCAAAAATTGTTCATGCCGAAATTCGAAAAGTTCGAACGAGAATAGATCGTTCATATCAGTGCATACCTTTCGTCCCCCTAAGACACCAAATGTGCACTATCATTTGTTGGCCAAAAGGTGTTATAAATCTTGGACGATACCCATCAGCGTCCTATTCGCAAAAAAGTAATAATCGAAACTACTATGAATACAATCGAAATAAGCATTTGAGATGTCCATAGAACACATACTGAACCCTGCCAGGCAGACTGTGTGAGAAAAAGCTTGTAGCGAAAGTGGAAAGCGCCATAATCAACCTCACTGCGGAAGAGAATAAAGACCTTGAACTCTATACCGCTAGAGAAGTGATTATCAAAAATAAAAGCCAAGAAACAGCGCTGCAAAAAGCTGCAACGTTCACTTATTTGCGCTCGTTACAAGTTGTTGTGTCTTGAGTTGGTTTTAACACAAGCTGATAATAAAACTCACTGTAAGCTTTAATGATTGTTTATTGATAATGATCTGGCCTCGTGTTCTGGCCCGCGACTGTGTCTCGTGGTGTTCTGTATCGAGAGTCTTCTCCTGTCGCCTGTCCTCAAGGGTTGCTACCCCACCAACGTTCGAGCATGACGCTCGATAAGGCGAGCGCAGCCGAACACAAGTTTTGTGTGGTTAACTTTGCT
>VTPC01090659.1:77523-119183 GCA_011009095.1 Ignelater luminosus | reverse complement strand
TTCGATTAATGCGTGGTTTAAATTAATTATTTGTTGGCGATAGCGTTTTGTATTAACGGTTTCGCCGGGCTTCAAAAGGTCATAATACACAATACCGCTCTGGTCCCACCAGACACAGAGCATGGTCTTCTTGCCGAAGCGATTTGGCCTTGGGTGTTGATGGACCGGCTTCGCCAGGTGAAAGCCACGATTTTTTACGCTTCGGGTTTTCAAAATAAATCCATTTTTCGTCACCCGTCACAATTCGATGCAAAAATGATTTCCTTTCGTAGCGTTGAAGCAGCATTTCACAAGTGACTTTGCGATTTTCGATTTGACGTTCATTCAAATTATTTGGGACCCATTTACCGAGTTTATTGATCTTTCCCATTGCTCGTAAACGTCTGCTGATTGTTTCTTGTGATACATGTAATGCTTCTGCTAATTGCCGTTGAGTTTGAGTTGGGTCATCATCCAATAACTCCTGCAATTTCTCGTCTTCGCATTTTTGTGGTCTACCAGAGCGCTCACTATCTTTCACATTAAAATCACCATTTTTAAATTGTCGAAACCATGTTTCACATGTTCTAATCGATGGAGCGTGTTCACCATATGTTTCTATCAGCAAACGATGACTTTCAGTAGCCTTTTTCTTTTGATGAAATAAAAAAAAGCAATGCGTGCCGCAAATGTTCTTTTTCAGGCACGATACTCGACATGATCACTGAACGATAAAACAAAGACGCTAGTTTTTGGCGGACTCAACTTGTGCGTGTTTGTCGTTTAATGTCAGACGAACAAAATGGCGTCTGTGTCAAATTAATGAGCTGCGTACTTTTCGCTGGCGCCATCTCTTAGTTAAACCGGAAAAAACTTATGCATACACCTGGTATACATACGTTATTTTCTTTAGGAATTATATTTTATCTTTTCCCTGTAAAATAAAAGCCTCTTGTTTAACGTCTTGGTAACATTATTTCTTTCTCAAATTCTTGTATTCTGAGAAGCAATATATTCGGGCATTGAATATTGTTAAAATTACCTCTAATTTCGTATTTTATAAATTTAAATATCCTGTTTCGAAGACATTTCGTCCCTTTATCTTTTAGTTTTATGCTTCTTTAGATCATAAAACTCTCACTTTGCCTAGTCAGGACAAGATTTATTTTTGTTTGTTCTGTTAATTGAAATGCTCGAATTTGTGGTCGAACCACCTCATCCTCTCATTATTTTATTGGTGATTTTGATGTCATGAATCCCGAACAGCCAATAATCTGCTCGATCCACTCCTCTGGAGGTTGAAAACTTCTCATTTTCGATCGAGAGCTCAGGAGTACGATGAAAGACTGCAAACAAGCAACACATGCGCACCCCACGTTTATGGTGTGTGAAAGTTTGGGACTTAGAAAATCTCGTGTGATATCGGGATCTATTTCAAGTGTTTGGATACCATCCACGTAGGTGAAAGACAGCCTGAGTGTGCACGACGCAAATTATTTATTTCGGTCATAGTTAAATATTTATTGACAATCCCTGTAATGTACCAGATGTGTTACTGCCGTTAGTGTGCAAATCAAATCTCGCCTTATCGGTGGACCTACCAAACTAAATCCCCACCGTACTCACAGTTGAATTACCATACCGCCTCTCTTATTATTTCATTTCTTCCGAAGGAACTCGCGTTGTTATCGTGTTCCTTGTATCTATCTCGTTCCATCGAATCTCTACGAGTGTTTTACTGCTTCGCTCTCTAAAGCCAGTTAAAGACAGTCAACATCTACCTTCAATCTAAGAATGTATGTGAATGTCGTCAGTCCCTGGAAAATGTAATGTAAAAGTCATAAGAGAAATCTCGTGTAAACTACTGTAGTGAATTGAGTGTAATTTGTGCCATAAATTTCGATCTCTATTGGATAGTTCCAGTATTACGGTAAATAATTTTACCCCTTTTAAAACTGTATCTTGTGAAGAAGCTAACGTTGGTGCATCAACCTCGTCAACTGCGAATGTGCGTACCTGTATTTCATCGTCTCATGACTAGTTGCTTTGACTAAAAGTAACCTAAGAATCAGGTTACTATAACATCGCTTCACATTGGTGAAAAACCTTGTGATATTCTTTCAAATTAGTAAAAAGTTCGACACATCATTTCACAGTGGTGGAAAACTTTGTAATAATGTTTATTTAAGAGGAATCCGTTATTTGCCATGTTTTAACTTAACTTTTCGGTTTCGAAATGTTATTGATCTTGATCAGTTTTGTCGTATACAGCTAAAACCAACACAATTATTAATTTAAATCTTGTCTTGTTAGTTTATCCATGCAAAGCTCTGTATTTTCTTGTTGTTTTATAACTTTGTGAAATTTGTCCTTCTTAAAGATTTATTTAAACAATTATCTGGATCCAAAGCTAAATGCAAAACACCTGGAGGTAACGACCTCAGTAACATTATCGTTGTTATTTGTATTTTACATTTTATTTCATGTGTGCTTCCTTCACAAGCGACCGCAAAATTTCTAATATCCTCGAATGTTTTATTATTCAGATTTTATGAAGCCTTCATATTGCCGGCGTTCTATGCAATGAGCCTGGCCGATAGTTTCTGCATATTAAAAAATGTATTGTGACCATGTTTATCTCATGTTTACTTGTTTTACGTGTACTTTTATGTAGTTACCTTTTTCTTTATATGTGTTTATGTTAAAACGATTTTCAAGCTGTGTGAACCAGAACCGCCGTATTCTGTTTATTGTACCAATTTAATAGTATGCTAATAGATGTTATCAACTTACCTTTTGACTTTTCTTGTGGTATTAGCATACACATAGATGGTTTCAGTGATCAGCTGTTCCGGAGACAAGAGACGTTGACCTTCACCTACCTACATAATATCAGCTTAATATCTCATTGGGAGCGTAAGTATTTTAAGAGAGTGCAGTACGATCTCGATTCCGTCTACTTGTGTAGCGTTCGAACTTATGGTTCGACCTTGATAAGCATCTCGCCCATTGACCTAGATACGGAGATCAGCTGCAGGGTCTCCCTTTCGAAATTAGTTCACCGACTATCGATGAATCACTAATCCCAGTTTTGCACGTAACAACGTTCACCAACGCTAATTAGTGTTAGACCGATATGAGAATCTATGCAAGTCAATAAGTTTGTACTTTCAGCGACTTTTATATCTCAATTTATTATTTGGGTCGAGACCCTATTAATTAGCCTATCGCAAAGGTATGGCATTCCAGAACATCAAATTGGTTATTTTCATGATTGTACACAATGGAGTCAAATTAGCTCTTAGCTTTTAATTCACAATTAACTTTTGTCATCAGATAATGACAAAAAGGCTAAGCGATCTAATGGTCAAAAGCGAAAATTAAACTTGCCCAGGCACAATTGCTGGGAAGGCTGTTACTGTCATAACAACACGTACAATGCCGTCTACTTGTTCATAGATAATGAAATTAAGAAAAAATGTTCAAAATTTTTCCGAAAATCTTAAAGTTCAATATAAATCTACATTCCAGCTTCTCGCAGTAAATATCCGAACTAGTGCACTAAAATAACAATGACATCGAAACCCCACAACCAAAAAAGACAAACATTTGTCCGGAAATGTCGCCGACCTTTCGAGGTTCAACTAGTGAAATCGGTAGGCTGACCATGAATAACATTTTTGTTTGCAGCTTTTCATTAATTGCCAAATAAAAGGAGACCAAGAAGAGTCAAAATTGGAAACTGTAGGCTTTCTTTAAATGAAAAGTCACTACAACTTGAGAACAGGTTGATATATGGCGGCGCAAGCGTCGAAAATCTCTTGCGATTTTCTGCGTGAAGCTAGAAGAACCGAGAAAGCAGAAACGGAATTTTTTCAAAGATATCCAAATGCCGTTTGACAACTAGGTTGAGCTTCCTTGCAGGCTTCTACTACTCTTAAAACCGATTTTCGCTTTTGTACAGTTCAGCCACTAGAGGGTACGATTTCTGAAAGCTAGAACGGCCAGTAGTTTGAAAACTATAAAAGAGACTGATATCGAAGCGAGTAGCATCGACCGAAAGGAAAAAATCTCGAAGTTGATCTGCACGGTCGGATTAACAATATGTTCAAGATCTCGGTGTTACTCTACTTCCCTCCCAAAAAACAAATTGAGTTGATTTGGTTAATTTCGTTGTTTTTCCATAATCCACAACAGAAGGTCCAACAAAGCTATATTTAAAACAAGGAACATGATCCTAGGAACCTGTCTCGAATCGATTAAAATTCTGGATTCTTCGTGATCGTACGGTAACGAGATTAGGGTCGTGGGATGCACCGTTGAACGAGGCACAAGAATGGTATTACGTACTATTTTCCTACGAGATCGTCTTCAAGGTCAGAAATGCAGAAAACTATAACGGCAAACATATAGTATTGGAATCACGACACTTGCAGCTAATTGGTGCTTGGCCCGCAAGTCAGTTTTCAAGATTTCCAAAACGACCATATTTATTTTGGTCTAGATAGGAGAAGGACTTTCGAAGATACAGATTTCAATTTTTTTTTTGCTAAACCGAGTAGTACAGATTGCAAAATTACCAAACATATACCTTTTTAAGAAAAAGCGGCCCTTCATGAATCGTCGCTTAAAAAGCTTTATTTGTCTCGAAAACGTTTTGTTTAAAAGCAAATGCGTTTTAGACATATTAGGTAGTCCCATTCAAACAGGACCACACATTTATTTAAATATTTTAAAAACAACAAATGATAAACTCATGATATTTTAGATTTATGTACTATATTGTCCACCGTTGTCGATCACCTTTTGCCATTTCTCAGGCATCATGGAAACACCTTGATATAGGCCACGCCCGAAACCATCTTGCAAAACCTCATCAACAATCCTATTTTTGAGGACATCAAAGTTGGCATATCGAGTACTACTTAGACCAATCTTCAGATTGCCAAAACAGTTGAAATCACATGGCTGTAAGTCTGGCGAATATGGTGGCTAGATCCATGTTTCATTTTGGTTTTGATCAAGCCACTTACGTAGCACATTGGCAATGTGTGGACGAGCATTGTCATGTGCGAGAATGGGCTTCTTGACGTTGCGTGCCGCCATCCAATTTGGAATATTGCGAGCCAGAAAGACTCGGTACACCTCGCCGGCCAGTCTGTCCTTGCCATAGCGCCCTCTACTGTCTTTGTAATATGCGAGTCCTGTTTGAATGGAACTACCTAATACATGACATACACAAAATCATCTCCATAATTTTGTACACACATCCCTAAAACGGTTGCAAACAAAAGCAGTTACCCTCGAATTTTATTTCTGCGTTTGGATCCTTAACACTACACTTGTTCTTTGATCAGTGTCAATTCCGTACGTTCAGAAGCATCCAGTTCCTATTTTCTATCAAAAACTGTAACTGGAGATTAAATTTTGTATTAAATGGAATGGACCTCTCGAGACTGATAGTTGTTTGAGCTTTTGGCGTCATTATTTTTTGTAAATTATGTTAGTTTGAGCTAGAGTGGAACAGTGAACTAAACAATTGTCCAAAATCTAACTTTAAGCACTAATTTCTCAGTTTTAAAATTTATTCTGATTGTTAAGTAGGGACTGATGAAACCCAAACAAAGTTCTAATGTCGATCTATGTTATGGAAGATTGTTCTTGAGGTAAATTTTGAAGATTGAAGACCCTGCATTGATAACTCAATACATCTACTATATTTTAGGTGCAATGGGCTCTTAATGAAAGGTAATTTAAACGAACGTTAGTAGATGTGATTAGGTTGGCTTTTGAAAGTTAACATGACTGTTGCAAATGCAAAATTGGTCTATTGTACGTGCACCTTTTGCTAAAGCAGGACTAAAATTGCATATGGTAAGCATAGAATATTTTGAAGAAGCACAAACTCAGCCAGTTAAACAGTCAATAGTGAAAAAAAGTTTTCTCTTAGGATACTTACCGTATGCATTTACAAGTCTATCAAGAAACTAACTACTTTTTGATAATACGGAGAAGCAGGTGACTTAGAACTCAAACACAAAGTAGTTTAGGTCTAATAATCAGCAGAGATCGCGAAAACAAATCGTTATTATCTTGCTCCAATGGTTCTAGCAGTTTTTCCACATTTTGTTGCTTACTAGGCCCTAGGCAACAACGCAACAATTAAATTCTTCGCAGAAAAAGCAGAGCAAAGAAAACCAAAGTAACTTCATTGTTATGAACACCACTGCCTTTAGCACTACTAGAAAATCTTGTTATTACAGGTACTTTTGTTATAGTTTTGGTGCATTCCTTCTATCTACAGTGTATTTCTTTTGTCTAAAACTAACAAATTTACAATACAACAAGTATTAACGAGTCTAGTCCTTTTAGGTTTTCTATATTGAGGATTAACATCAGCTCGTATAAATTAGCTCAATTTTTCTTTTATTCTATACAGCATTTTCCGCTAACGCGATGATAGAGTAACATATTTTGAAAACTTTCCTTTTTAATATTAAATATGTAAAGCAAAGATCTGAAGCTATTTTTCAACAGTAAGAGAGTAGTCAGAAAAATTATTTCGGGAAAATTAATATTAAATAACTCCGATTTTTCTATATTTGCTAGTAAACTCATAACTATATTTTCCTTAATTTCCCGAGAACATTTTATTACAGTTACACTAATAAAAGAGTTTTTATAGATGTGAAGTTAGAGAAGATATGAAGTAATAAAAATAACATTTGTGAAAATTGCTAGAATATTTTTTAAATTCACGAAACAAATATCGAAAAATCCGTGACAGTTTGATGAAAAATGTGAATGGCAGGAAAGTGTTAGGAGTTTTTGGGAGCTCTTATATTTAATAAAATGTACGTCACATAAGGTTTTGGTCCAGAATTTAAGGGCGTACAAACCCAATAAAACACGTGTTATCGAAACGAACCACTGACTTTTATAGATTCATAAATAGAAAAATTGCAGTAAAATGTAGATTGCGGTGGTAGCATAAGCAATCCGATGGAATGATACCCAGTCCGAACGAGAACCGTCCGCAGGACCGACATTTAGTATCACTTTACCCGTCTTCATCCCTTAATCTCCGCGCACTTTATTCCGGCGTTTCATTTTCTTCGTCCTAATCCCCGTTCGCATCCCTTTACATCATCTTTCATCTCTATTGTTCTTGCGCTGTGCTGATATTACGAATCCAGCTACTCCTTCGACCCATTGTTCCTCGGCAATTACGCAGGTGGCACAGAATCTGATTAGCAGAAGCGCGAATTGTTAATACACCTTCTAGGTGAGGCGCGATCATTTCACGCTTCAGGGTTTATCGGATTTCAGAACGAATATTTCAGCGTTCGCGAAACAATCAATCAATGAAGATTACTGGAATGTGCCCTACTCACTCGCGTTACCAATAAAGAAGTTGTGAATTAAATATAAGCCAGATTTATTGCGCCATCGTTGCCCCCTCACAGGAATAACACACTTTTTACATTTGATAAAAATTATGCACGATGTTGAATACTTAATGCTTTTCCGCGTTGAAAACATTTCGAAGATTTTCGCTAAATCCCGCAAGCCCACGGCGAAACTAAAAACCATCTTTAATTTATATTAAGTACAACTACTCCAACATAGGCTACAAGGATTCGTTCGTTTCAACGTTTAATTTATATTCTTCCTCTTTTCGGGCCTCATTTTTATTTCAGTTAGTGCTTTCTACTATTAATTAATCTTTCTCTTCAAATTGAATACCGTATATTAAGGGTTGGTTCAACAAAAAGGGAAAAAAAGACTTGGAAGAGGAAGGCTTAGAGCTTGGGTCTTGGGTGATAAATGTTTACTTGATAATTTTGTCAGTAATGAAGGCATTCACTTCCAAATATCTAATTTGCTGCTTTTATTATAATTTGAAATCTACAAATTGATACTATTGGTTTATCTTAGCACATTTTGACAGTGACGTTTCATGTTTCTTTACAGATCGATATTAATAATTGTAAATATATTTTTTGGATCAATTAAATGCAAACGTTTAGAATTTTCATTAAATCAGCTCATGGTGAAAAACATTCATCAAGGAGTATATCGAAATTAAGCCACCCTGTATGTACTTAACCTAATGAATTAATGTTTCTGGATATTTGATGGGAATTGTATTTATTTAGTAATTATTAATAAAATTATAATGGTACAGCTATGGGTTTTAAAAAAAATGTCGTTGCTAGGTTACAATTTTAATGAAACAATTCCCAATAGAATTATCATTAAATATAATAATAATGTATTTAGATACAATTAGGTATAATGCATATATATATTTAGCATATAAAGGATAATATGATGAATACATTTAGTACATTCAATGCATATAAACAAATCAATAACCAAAACTAGGCAAACAATGTATTTACTGCTTAATATTATTGTAATGATTGCTTTGATGTGGGTTAGAAGAGAAGGAGATAGAAAGACAAACTGGTAATCTCTATTGAAATCATATCTTATAAGAAACCACTATATTATTAGTTCAAAAAAATGTGCTTTAAATGAAATTTAATTAAGATCCTTGTTTACAATTAATTGAAAAGAAAAGTCAAATATTAATTTATTAAAAAATTCTTACCTACGTAACTCCCCATCAAACACAATGTATATGGACTTACCTGAAAATAAAAAAAAAGATTTTATAGTTTATACAAATCCAACAGAAATACATATAAGTTGTCAGCATGTATACATAGTTATAATGCAACATAAAACCTAGCAAGAACTGTTCCTTCTCGTTAGTTCTCTTAAGTGTTATTTAAACCAACATTACGTTTCCCCAATAAATTTTATTGCGACTAGCCCTTATTTAACAAACTACAAAACACGAAAAATTTGTTTTATTTGTTTTAAGTTTTGTTCTACACGTAAAATAATAAATTAAACACACCATTCTTGCTTGCTAGCATTTCTAGTTCTTTGAACATTACATTTCATTAAATTTCTCTTTTATTTCTTACTGTAATATTCAGTACAGCCAAACTTAAAAATTATCATCTTTTAAAATTAGCAGTGCGGCTGCTCCTAAAAGAAAATGGGGCAGTACCCCTCTATTCCTTAATTTCTAGAATTGTTATTTTCATGCAGATTTAAATTTTCGGAAATGTTGTCAAAAGGTTTATAAAAAAAAGTTAGTTTGCAATGAAACTAAAACTCTAGAATGGAAAGCAGAATTAATTATTTACAGCCTTTAGATTTAATAAATCTCTGGTATTTTGTTGCAAATAAAAATGAAAACGTAGTCATGTTGCCACCCATGTCAAAAGTTAATGATCTGCTTAAGTATCGTTTATTAAAGATTCATGTTCATGTTCAAGAATTAGTTTTTGCCATATAAATAGGAAGAAACCACTTCATATAAAATCACAAGACATAATTGCAGTGCTAACATCCTTACTCGCTATGGTTACTTTCACTGCCGATTTATACAGAGAGCAGTTGCAAGAACCAAGTCCAGACTTCGCCATGACTCGGATTATCCCAGCCCAAAACCAATAAAAACACAGCCTACGTAACAGAGTATTAATATCAGACACCTTGGACAACTTGCTTTCTTGCATCGTCGAACTCAACTACTCAGCAAGCAAGTCTTTCTCGAAATCAGCCAAGTTTTTTACCTCGAAATAACTCTCTAACCTAAAACAATAATGCCTTTCACTTTGCATAAACCTTCACACCTTAAAATCGACTGCCGTAAGCAAACAATGCAACTCGTTCCCACACTGTAACAAGACCTCTGCCTATAGCCCTAATCGACCATCTACAAAAGAAGACTTCCAGGTATGGTGAAACTGAAGTGGAAGAAGAACCGTTCGTACCATCAACTTCAGCGTCCTCATCGCCATCAACTATGGCTACAGAAAGCGAGGCTATATTGGCTCATCTGCAACAACTTGCCGTTGGATGAGTTTCACGGTTAAGACTACAAGAATCCCAAGAGATTTATTGATGACTCTCAAAATTCTCGTGGAACAGTAGCTGTACCGCATCTCTACTTAATTCTAGGGAAAATCAGAAGGGTTGAAAATCGCCTTCTTCACTAATTTTGATAATGCCGTCCGCAGAGTACAGCTATGAGCCTCATTTCAAAGACAAAAACGAACCAACAGCAAACCTACCGCCGAATTTCTGAAGAAGCAGCTCCTGGTCCGATAGGTACGCTCCAACAATCGAAAATGCAGAACTCCCTCTGCAAGACCTTGATGCGCCTTCAAGACACCGTTCACGATAGAGGTGCTCTTCAGTGGGGTCACAAAAGTCGAATCGAGGTAACCGAAACGAAAGCTAGAACCGAGTCCACCATCAACTGGGGGGGGACGACGACACTTTCATCAAAACTGCTTTAAACTTCGACGTCTCTGGCAACAACAGCAGAGAAACGCCGAAAAGGCTTCAAGCAGCCCAAACAGTAGATCTTAGCATTTTCCACGCAGAGCTGGTGTACAATTAACTCCCTCCTTCCAGCAACAATCCACCAACAAATATCCTACCGCACCATCGCCGAATTCATCGAAGATCAACGTCACTCTGGCATCTTAGCGGATACCGCAGCCACCGCCAGCTTCGTCCAAACACCGAACCGCTCAACACCGCTACCACTCGAAGAAACTTCCTCATCACAAGAACATATCCTACAGCACGACATCAAGCCTCTAGTCACCGAATAACTACATGAGACAGTTATACTGGGACATAGCTTTCTGAATAGGTAGAAATTATCGACATCAGATGATGCGGCATACACCTAGGAGTAAGCGAGCATATAACTCTCCATTACGACGTTGAGTGACATCTTTAAAGGCCGATGGACACTAACAAGAATAACTTGTGAAGTTACTTTAAAAGATTTCTTTACAAGTCCGTACACACTAAGAAGTTGCGTTAATTTTCGTGGGTTTTGAATCTATGCGCCAAATGTGACTTCAGATTATCCAACATGTCAACATTTCATACCATACATTCTTATGATTATTGTTGACGTTTTATAACGTTATTTGTTCATAAAAAACCTTTCTAGTTTTTTACTAACGTCTCTGGTGTGATATTTCGGATTTTACCTGACGTATTTTACTTATTCTACTTTCCATAAAAATTCGGAAACAGCTGATCGCAGATGTTGTCAAGGTTGGCAGCAAGTAACTTTGTTAAATGCGCATGCACCACTTGTAGAATTTAAGTGAACTTGTAAAGAAAATACCGCATGTTCCAGTTTTTCTTGGCAAGTGTCATTGTTAAAAGTTCGACTTTAAAATTGCAACCACGCATGGAGAAAACCTTTACAAATTATTGTTGTTAGTGTCCATCGGCCTTATCTACTCCCTCAGATTAAAAGATGTTCAATCCGCCAATGGCCATAAGGATACTTTGAAAAAAGAAAACCGTAATCAACCAACAAGTAAAATTGATATAATCGTCATCATAGCTCCCACCCTCTAATCAGAATACGCAACTCCAGTCGCCACTATCAACAAGAAAGTCGGCAGTGGATTTTCGCCGTCTCAACCAAGGTTAAGTAACTTTGCTGCCCCTGGTTCACAAAGCCAGCCGTGATTTGGGTCAGGCGAGTGTTTTCTCAATGATAGATGTCAAATTGCTAATCGGTCTTCAAGAAAGAGGAAAGCTGAAAGTACACTGCTACAATGGAGCCCTTCACTAGTTCAAATTAAGGTCTTAAAAGAGCGCCGGCCACCTTTTAACAACTAATGACGCTTTGCTTTAGTGTACTGACTAATGTGATCGTGTAGGTCAATCACAGCGAACACCTCCGTCACAAACAACTGGTTTTCAAAAGCCTCCGTCTCCATGCCTTCCAATGCCAACCAATGAAGGATAAGACAAGACTTGATTCACCTAAGACAAATGAGATACGAAAAACTGTCGACCAACAAAGAAGAGATCGGCGCTTTCTTAGCCGTCTGTAGATCAGACCCTCAGCAACATCTCATCCTTCAAATCGAGGCCAGTAGAGCCGAGATAGGCACCATTCTCTACCATAAGCATGAAAAAGCACGTTTTCATTCGCAAGAGAAGAGGTAATAAGGTAACAAGCAAGGGTGGCTCGCCATCCTATGGGTCACCCGCAAGTTCCGTTCATAAGTGGAGGTCAAGCTGTTCCTATCGAGTACTTTCGATAAGGCATTTACACAGCTGAATCAAATTCATTCTCTTATAAGCAAGCACTTTACTTAAGCCAAAGTAACATACAAGACGATCATAAATTCATTGCTAGCATGGTTAGTCCCCTCGTTATTTTGACTAATGATGTATGCAAGTCAAAAGCACAGATATCGCTAGTTTTAAAAACATCTGGGAATGCAAAGCATAACCACAACATGTTCTCAAAGAGTTACCCAAAAAACGAAGATACCACGTTAGCTTTAGCTTTTGATGTAGAATCCAAATCTGAAGTCAAAATTTCAATATTTGACAAAAAATGCAGACAGACATACATACAGACAAACTGCAAATTCAGTAACGACTCCTTCGGAGTTCGTTGACCAGATATAGCGAATTTCATAAATGCATCAGAGTTTTAAATTTCCTAATGATGCTTGATGAGTCAGCTACCCATAGCTTCGAATTTTTGAGTTGTGGGGTTGAGGATATATCATAATCTAGAAAAAACTTAAGGTTGATGCGCTTAGATGTGAATCACTAAAGACTTTCTCTATACCTACTAGATATAGCATATTTAAAGTAATCATTTAAAGGCTGTAGCTTCCGGTGATATCGAATTTCTATTTTTATCCAATAATAATTGCATCGGATTTATTCTCCAATTTATGCAAATCCATCTTCTGCTTGAGGGATGCCAGCTTCTTGTAACCTGATGATTTACAACTTCAACCAAAAAAATAAAAGTTGAAGCTCGAAATAGTATCATTATAGGTCAGAAAAACAAATATTTGGTAAATGTCAAAATAATTCAATATCCTCTTTGCTGAAGATTGAAGTTATCTTCCCTCAAGACAGCAAAGAATTGACTTCATCATAAGACATCATGAAGTTTCATAAAATCGCTAGAATTAAATTTGGATAATAGTTAACGATTTACTTTTTGGTTTGAGGAATTAGTAGTCTCAATGGAATCAAACCGTGGAGTGCGAAAGCATTTGGAATTAACAATGCGTGAGATTCAATTTAATGAGGCTCAGTGTAAATAGTTTTCTGATTAAATTGTCTTGTCTTAAATTGTAAATAACAAAAAAGATATATCCAAAACAACTTTTTGCAATGCCTTATATATATGCAGTGCAAAGTGTGATTAAATTGTTTGTTTTCTTGTTGCTTTTGTTTCTTTGCTAGAATTTACATTTTTTAAGTTTTAATAATATTTCGAATAACTTTTTAAAACAATTTTAATGATAAAAGTTTTAATTACAGCATTCTTTCTAACAGTCAAAGAAAACAATTGAAAAATTTCATCTTCGTACAATAAATGAAGGCTTGCGAGTGTTTTAATAATGTAAGTTTGAGAAATGAAATCCTTGTCCCACTTCCAAAATTCTGATTTGACTAATATTACAAACTTTTATGGTCTAGATTGTTATTCTATTTTTGTCTTATACTAATTATACAACAGTGATAAAATTATTGTTATTTATAAATTGGTTGTTTATTAATTGAACTTTATAAGAAATGTGACTTAAGATTTACTGTGCTTCACAAGTAATCGTAACTCTAATTGTTATTTTCAGTTAAATGTTATCTTTGCTGCTAATTCTTGAGGACATTTATGAAATAAGTCCAAAACAAAAAAATTATGAATTTACAGTGTCAAGAATAAACTTGAATCTAACACAAAGAGGCTTTTCGAGACAACTTCAATATGCAAAAACGTTTATTACTGGATAAGTAGAGTCTTCATTTATTTTTCTTAATTTAAAATTCCTAAGATTTAAACAACTACTCAACTTTAACTATTAAGTAGATGCAAATTCAGGCCACATTTTAATAATATAATCCTGGTACTCTAGTTACGCTTGGCAAATTTTATAGGAATTACTAGTAAAATGAGCAAAACCTTGCCAACTTCCATTCTAGTTTAAATTGTATAAATTGCAAGATACTCAAAGCAACGAAATGAAACCATTTTATCGTGAAATAACACAAACAATTTTCATTTTATATATCCATCAATTGAACCTTCAGAGATATCTAAAGGCTCGCTTATATTTTACTACCGCGGTTATTATTATCTATCAGAAACGCACGAACATGGTTTCCAGATCATTTAGGTTAACCCGACGCATTTTACCAATATCATCCCATTAGTCTTTTCTACAGCTCACTTATGTTATCAGTTATCACGTATCGGTGAGCTTTCTACAGTAATAGCTAATTTAGTTTATAATAAATCTACTTAGTTTCACAAGTAATGGATCAATATGGACGTTATCGCCTTGTAAATTTTACAATCAATGTCGACCCAAACGACCCCACTATCCTAATACCATGTATGCGCTGGCATAAATTGGTGGCTTTATTCGGTCATTTAATGCTAGGACTTCTATCAAGTTGCTACCCCTTACGAGTTGCTTGCTCGTTTAGCAAATACGCCATCTCGGAGAAATTGTGGTCGATTTTCTTTACACTTTCTATCAACCTTTAAAGTTATCGTTTACTCCGTTGCGTAACAGACGCAGGTGCCCGTGTCAAGACTGATAGCGTTGATCTAGATAAACAATGTTGCAGTGTGCAATTAAGATCACTAATCAATTTAGTGTCGACGCATTTGTCAGGGTGTGCGACATCGAGCCGAGAGCCCATCAGTTATACATCCAACTGTTGAACGCGAACGCAAACAGCGGAACGGATGGCCATATATCAGACGCCGAGTTCTACAAACGCTATGACTAGGAACAATACATCTACTTTGAGGAAATATTGGGCCTATTAAAACTAATTCTAATACAATTATTTTCATTTCGGTTCATTACACCATACGAAAAAGTATCGGTTAAATGTTAAGTAAGTAGTTAGATCATTTGGATTGTCGTTTATCATTTTTATTTTTTTTTATTCTCTCTTTACTCTTTGGAGAAGGAAATTGTGTAAAAGTTTTCTAATTTAATCGAAGCTTCAATGCTTTGCCAGTTACACAAATTAATAATTATTCTGATCCATAGTGCAACATTTCTTAAAAATAATAATAGAGATATTAATTACCTGTAAGTATAATTTTTGATCAAAAGATCCACCTAAGCGTTTGAAAGAAAAATAATTTCCTTCTCAGTTTAGATTTTATAATTATCCTATCAAGTTTAGTTACGGAGTATCATAACCATTCATCAAAAGTAATCAATGCTGATGTTTTGTACAGTTTGATCAAACATTGTAGATACTGGAAAGTCAGTTATCCACCTCCAAGAAATCATAAACGTCCAACTATTTATTTGACATCAGGATTTATGCTTAAATTCTGCATAGATTGTGGCAATTCTAGAAAAGCTTTCCCAGAATTCAAAACATCAGATTTACGAACATTTTCAGAACATGAAGGAAGGTTACATAGTATTTGTCTTTTACAAAGATCTAAACTACTTGTCCAAAACGCTACTAGTAGACACTATGAATGATTTGGGACTTCAATTGGCAAATTCCCCAAAAGATAAGAAAAATTGCAAAATCAACTTTAAGTCTACATTTCCCCAAACAGTAGCGATATGTAAAAGACAGTAAAACTTACCTTCAATAACCATAGTTTCTTCTTGGTTTGCACTGAGCCAAGAGTAACAATGCAACTTTCCTTCAACTCAACTCAAAATGCACCATACTTATCATGTTTTGATTATGACAGTTAGATCAACCCTTACTAACCAAATTGGACAATCTGCAGAACAGTTTGTGATGGATACGCAGATTCTAAAAATCAATTAGTTTTTGATAAGGCCAATTTCTATTATACCGAGAAAACTAAAAATCTTCCACGAAAAAGGAAATCCAAGATCGGACAATAATGGAATTTAAGATCCAATAGTAAATGCAGAGATATGGTCTCCCAAAATGGCAACCAAAGTTGGAGAAAATCATCCAATCATTATAAAAATGCATTTAAAAAGTAAAATTGGGAAATTCTATAATTGTTTTGTATTTTGGTCACATTTTTCAACATCCATATTTCGATCATTTACTAACCTACTCTTCAATTTCTGATTTGGTTTCATAAAGAATATTTATTTCTTTCCAAAAATAAAAATTGAGCAAAGAAGCTTCTTTTCACTTTCTACCAGGAAGAATTCTGAGAGATACGGAAAGCAGAGATAGAAGACCTTGCAGACTCCTATTCTAATTAGGTACGGACAGAGAAAGATACAATCGGTAGTTGAACAGATCAAGTATGTACTGTTGGGTTTCCTAAATTACTTCGAATGTTAATGAACCTCCTTTAAAAAGTATTTAGTTTGAACCATTACGTTTATCTTAAAGAATCGATAGTGGACAACCCATTGCAACGATTTACATAGTTATTTCAAGATACACAGTGAATTGCTAAAGGTTCTAAATTGCTGACTATAGTTAACGTTACGTTTCTACCGATTATGTGAAACATCGCCAATTCAGTTCGTTAAAGAAAACCGGTTTCAAGGTTATTGATTAAAATTGAACCCGACAAATGCTTCCCAATACAAAATAATTATGTTCTGCCCAATAGTCAAGGACCTACTTTGCAGATCTTCAGATCATTACAGTTAGGGCAAGACTTGTTTTGACGTTCTGGTCGATACCGAAATGGTATGGTCCATACACCACAGGCGTTAAGATCAATTTTAGCACTGCTTTCGTAGGCAATCCATCTGGGAAGCGTCACAACACTCACAAAAAGCAGCTCGGAAAACAAAGAAACATAGGAGCTCGTTTGGGTTTTTCCCATCCCTCAATTAGGGTTGATAGAATCATTAAATTAAAATTTATTTCATATTCAGTCACTTACTTATTTTTTTTTCTTGTATGGATAATTCTAGGGAACTACAAATTATTATTATTATGCTCGAGGAATTTGAAAATTTGAGTACGTTCTAATAAAATTGAATCGATTACAAGCTTCTTTCGCTTCTTCTTCTTCCAATCAGTATGTTCTAATACGTTGGCCTAAACCTTCAAGGCAAAAATAGTTTCCAATAAGGAGGTTAATTGGTATTGTTCATAAACCACAAACTTTTAATATCATTTTTGGCATTGTTACCGCAGGCAAGCCATTCGTTCAGAAAGTCTTCAATTTCACACAGTAATCTTCCTCGAAAGTTAGAAAAAAAAAGCTCAGCGTACAATATCGGCAAGAGAGTAAGCATTTAGATGCGTTCCAATAAAGTGAATAGTGTTCAAGCAGATTATCTTCTAACCATACTGATTTCGGCACATTGGCCCAAACCTTCAAGTCGAAATAGTTTGCGATAAGAAGGTAAATTGATGTTGTCCATTAACCATAAACTTTAAGAACGCTTTTGGCATTTTTGTCGAAGACAGGCGTAGACGATCTGTTCAGAAAGTGCGACATTTAGCTTCACAATAGTTTTTTTTTAAGTTAACAAAGAGAAGCGCAAAACACAATATGGACTGCAGGATGAGTATTTGAACTGAATAGAATTCAAACAGATTCATAGCAAACTCTCTATTATGAAGTTGAGAAGACCTCATGACAAACGAGAATCAAGAAGTTCAAAGATTCGTGCTCATTAAATTGAGACCTTGATGTTAAACCGCAGAGAAGACTTAAAAAAGATTTTTGTCTGAATGGAGCTTCATTTTATTCAAGAAATGAAAAGCTTCACCACATCTAGTGAGAAACGTTTATGTGAATTGTTGGTCTAATAGACAAATAATTCAGAAGACTTTCTAGTTCCATACAGAACATGCAAGAAAATTGAACATTTCTTGAATTCTGATAATTTAATATCACTTTTTATCCTTTTGGAAAATTCTGCAATTTCGATCTTTGCTGTGTAGTTTTTCAATCCTGGAAAAGCTGCAAAGTCTAAAAGTTTTCCAATACAATACAATAGGTGAGCTGCTCAATACAATGGCACAAATAGGGCGTCAATCAAATTGACAGGGGAGATAAAGGTAAATTATGATCATAAGCAATGAGGCATTTGCAACTATGTGAATGGAAATGTTCAAATGGTCAACATAAATACACGTACTTTGGACAATGTCGCTAATTGTTTGCGTATCACATTCTAACTATTCTACTTTTTGAGCACTTCATTTCAAAAACAATTAAAGTAGAAAATCCTATTCAAAATAAAGAAATAAAAACTTACAGAAAGTAAACATTTCGTGGGGCCATTTAGTGGAAGGCTTGATACACTAATTTTACTCAATGCGAAAGCCTCGTTTCGATAGAAAAAATAGCAAGTCCTTTCAGAAGTTAGAATTTCTGAGGTTTAAGTCAATCAATCGTTTGCTTTTTCTCAATCAAAAGAAAAGCAAAACAGAAATTTTGTAAAGTTTTAGTGGTAAGTTTGAGCAGCTAGTTTTAAAGAATTCATTCAAGAGAAATGATCTTAAAAACTTCTTCAAATTTGTGGTGACCAGTACTCCGATAATTTGACTACTAAAAAGAGTTTCTCTATGGGAATCTACTACTATTAATATTCCGAACAGTATTCCATGTAATAATGCGTATGTATACTTAAACTTGAAAAGATTACGACAAAATGACTTTTAATACATAAAAATTAAATTCTGTCAAATTAAGAAAGAGGAAAATAAAAAGAGAATAATAAAAAATCTGCAAAACATCCCCAGGCATTTTTTGTTCAGTCGCATGACCTCTTCTGAATTATAAAATAAAAAAGCTGCAGGACGTACCGATATTCAATTTTTTTCATGCAAACCAAACACGCTCATGTTCAAAAAAGCCGGCATTTCGAATTTTCTACCGAAATGAATATCCAAATATTAAGTTGGTATTAAAAAGTTTCTATTAAAATGTTAATATAAATATACCAAAGAAAGTTTAACCTCAACAACTCCAGTAATTTTAATTTTAAATCCGGAATATATAAGTGAAGAGTATTTGATTTGTACCGAAAGAAAATATTGCGTAAGAGTGGCGTTCTGTTTCATTTTCATGTCTAGAAAGAGGAAAGATGGAGAAGAAATGAAAACAGGTTTATTCGATTTGTTTTCTTAACGTAGTTTTCTTTTGAGAGGTTGTATGAATATTAAAACTGCTATAGGCTGAGATCGTTCCTCGGGGAAAATTCAGAATTGAGGATTAAAGTTCAAGGAGTTGAAAGTGATTTTTCGTTTTGTTAGTCCAGTCCTTCTTTTCCACCTGCAATTACGGTGTATACTTTCTTTTTAAATTGCAGAAACAATTGGATTAGCGCAATCACAATTTTTGTCTTCTTAATATGTCGTTACGTTGTTCCGAGTCTCGTTGAACAACTTTATAGTATTAAAGAGAGCTTCTTCTGAAATTACAAGTCCTTTTCAGAATTGTTTCTGTAATTGGCGCGAGTTCTTGACAATTCCACCGTCTTGCTCTTCACAGTCGCTTAACTGCCAAGGGAAATTTCAAATGATAATGCTTATTATGTCCTGATATATTGGGTTCTGTTGTTTCCATACGTCTGAAAACGAAAACCATGTGACATTGATGAAATTTAGCTCTTGTCTTAAATTCAATATGTTTGCCTGAGGTATGGTTTTCGTCAAAGGACCGCATATATCCGTCGTGCGTCAATAATGCGTTATTCGGGCGAGATGTTTTGCCTTTCCTCCTGTCTTCGCAGTATCAAGATGGATGCCGGCCAGGAATGTTCCGCCACACGACCAAATTTAAGACTGACTCTTCTGCATTTTGTTACGCAATGTCCGTTGATATAAGCCCGCGTTATGTCCTTACTCCGGGCTTTCGTGGTTTAAAGCATCGCATTTTTGAGCCTGACGTCTTGAGTTATTTGAAATTTATTCTATTTGGCGTATGACATTTGCAAGGTAGAACGAAAAATTTTAAACTCACAACAATAAACCTAGAATATTTTCATTTTAAAAACCATAACATTATATTGACTCGGAAGCTCTTGAATAAACATATGACTTAATACGAGAATCTCATATGGAAATATTCTCAAACCTTCTACGCCTAATTTAATTTCCTTTCTTTTCTTTTCCTTGACAGATCCTATGTATATGTTATTCAAGACTATTCGTAATAAGATATCAATTATTTCAGAAAGCCAACGAACGTATACAACCTTCGATTAGTCTAGAAAAAAAATAATTAATGTGAAATTTAAATCTAAAAGAGATCTATAAGAATTTAATTAATTTATTTATTTATAAAAATATTAAATTTCCTTCATCAAAACTAGCAATAAATTTAGAAAAATGTCTACTTACAAATAGACTCTTGAGTTTTACAATTCCTGTTCTATCTAATTTCATGTTTCTTTAAAAACATTCACAGACTTCTTAGTTTTTATATTGTAATAGCTAACCACAAAAGCAGTGGCGTGTTGCAGGTTTTGAACGCCAGCATGTAAACATCATCTCTAATGTTTCTACACCATAAATCGAATGCGTCTAGAAGTTCTGAACTTTCCTTACTTCTTACTTAAATTTCTGAGACTTGCAGAAGAATAGTCGATTTTCTGCGTCTTAGGTAAGTTACATTTTATATTTTTATATTTCATGAAACCTCTCGAGGCCTCCGTGGTCAGATTGTACTATAATTAGTTGAAAATAAACGCTAACTGTAATCGCAGGATGTAAAGACAGAATTAAAAAGACTCGACTTAATATGTTGCTTTAATTGAGAAAAACAATGAAAGCAGACAGCAAGTTTTGAATTGAATTCTAAGACTGAAAATCACAAGCAATTTGCAGTTGGATTTAAAATTAAAATTCTAGCAAGATATACGTTTTGCATAAAAACAATTGCTAATTTGTTAGTGTGCAAGTCATAATCTGTCATTTAAAAATACACTAGTTAGAAAACTCAGGTTAGGTTTACATTGTCAAAATCAAATTTTTTGTTTGTATTCTGCCGGATTATGATTTCAGAGAGTTCCACCAACAAAATGAATTAAACTAAGAACAGCAAAATTAAGTCTGTTTAAGGTAATGAACTAGTTATTTAGCTAACTATATGTAAGAAGGTATAGAGTTACTACTATCGATCAAACAGAACTATGAGGAGCCGCAGTGACAATGAACCATAAAGGCTTAGATACGAGGGTGGTCTGAAAAGTTTCCGACCTAACAAAGATACAAGACATTTTTTCTGAATTTTTTTTTATTTTTCAACATAGTCTCCTTGTAACTCTACACACTTTTCCCAGCGATGCTCCCATCTCTGTAACCCGTCCAAATAGTACTCGGCATTTTTCTCTGCAAAATAATTGTTCACGAAGGTGATTGCCTCTTCATTTGACGAAAATCGTTGTCCTCCGAGCGCAATTTTTAGATGAGGGAACAAAAAGAAGTCGCTTGGGGCTAGATCTGGTGAGTAAGGCGGATGGTCAAGCAGTTCAAACCGTAATTCGTGGATTTTCGCCATGGCAACCGCTGAGGTGTGAGACGGTGCGTTGTCTTGGTGAAACAGGATTTTCTTTTTCTGCAAATGTGGCCGTTTTTTTCGCAAGTTCTGCCTTCAGCTTGTCAAGTAATGATGCATAGTATGCTCCTGTAATGGTTTTTCCTTTTTGAAGATAATCGATTAAAATAACTCCATGACTATCCCAAAAAACAGTCGCCATCACTTTCCCAGCCGAAAAAACAGTTTTTGCTTTTTTTGGAGCCGGTTCCCCCTTTGCAGTCCACTGTTTGGACTGTATTTTTGTTTCGGGCGTATAATGGTGTATCCAAGTTTCATCTACAGTAATTAATCGGCGCCAAAACTCGGATTTATTTCGCCTAAACTGCGCCAAAAGAGCGTTGGAAATATTCATTCGAACACGTTTTTGGTCTAACGTGAGCAAACGCGGCACCCAACGCGCGGACAGCTTTCTCATGCCTAAATGTTGATTTAATATGTGACAAACACGTTCTTTTGACATGTTCATAACCTCTGCTATCTCTCTCACTTTAATTCGGCGGTCGTCTAGCACCATTTGGTGAACTTTGGCGATGTTTTCGTCGGTAGTTGCAGTTTTTGGACGTCCCGAACGTTCATCGTCTCCCAAGCTCTTACGGCCACGTTTAAATTCAGCAGCCCAAAATTTCACTGTGGTAAATGATGGTGCAGAGTCCCCATACACAGAATCCAACTCATCTTTTATTTGCGAAGGCGTATTGCCTTTCAAAAACAAATATTTAATGACAGCTCGATACTCGATTTTGTCCATTTTCACAAAAAAACTCACATCAACTCACTCAAACGACTGTTACATAAAAACTGCGCGTCCAAAATGGCTGAAACTTTGGTGAGTAACTGTCAACAGATGAACAACGAAATTCAGTAGCTTTTATTTACGAGTGCTGCCATCTTCACGTTGAGGTCGGAAACTTTTCAGACCACCCTCGTATTGTTGCATCTCTTCGGAGAAAATTTCTCAACTTCATGGCAATGTATGCTAGCTTTTCAAATTGGTTAAAAGCGTGAATAATGTCACTATTTGTAGCATTGCAAATATCTGGTAATAGGTAATGAGAGAACTTACTATGTTAACCACGCACCGTAGTGTAATTCTTGTATCAACTATAGCAAAACGTACAGGTATTACTGTGGTTTTCCCTAGGAGCGAAGGCAAAAGCCGGAACAGTTATTCCACAGACTCCCGATAAACATCATGAGGAGGAACCGTCGCCCGTGTTTGCGTTCGTAACCATCTCGGACGTCGCAGCAGCTACTACACCACATGTTTTCGTAAATTCCGCGTTCCATCAAGCTTCACAAAAACCCAATCTATTAACCATTCTAGTTGGCTGAAGGAATGTAAAACTACCATTGGCCTCTGGAAAACGCAATATTGGTTTGCTTGCCTTGGTTTTGCACAACGTCTCTGTTCCTAAATACGAGTTTGTATTAACCTTTTCCCAAGGTAATGAAAAAAAATCCCTCTGAATCAACACTCTTCAGCATCTTGTAACGGCTATTTTTTGTCACCGTTACATGAGGGTTGTTAATTCGTGCTTTCAGGGTGTCCTCGTATTTTTTATTAATTTTTATTTGGGAAGCTGGTTGATACTTGATAACAAAACTCGACCCCCATCAGCCTCTCAACACCACACGGTAAATGAGGCCAAGGACTAACTAAGTGAGTAAGACACAATTTTTATTTTGAGTTGAGAAATTTAAATGGTTCTCAGCGGAAACTTTAGTCTAGTTATCTGATTAGTAAAAGCTTTCTATTTTATTAGTTGTTGCTAATGGCTTTCGGATTATAGTTTCTTTATTTAGAAATCTATTTGAACATTTAATTTTTCTGGCTTGGGGAAATTGGTTCGAAGTGATGGAGTGTTAACGTACGCGTTTGGGCTTGACTCTGGAAGGATTTCGGTTGTGCCGGCGTTCCGTTCAGTCCCATTCTTAAAGATCGGTATGTTGAGTGAAATGCCTAAATGTTGGGGTAAGTGAATCTTTTTTGTTTCCTTTTCGGAAGGTGAGAGGGTTGGTTTTTCCGATCCGATGTAGGTCTAATATTTCTAAAACCAATTGAATTGTTACGTTGCCAATTACTCATCGGGGACATTAATAATTGACTTATAGCTGCAGTGCTCCACATATCCAATGGAGAATTGCGCCCAATCTTCGTGATAAATCTTCTTCTAACGTTTCATTCAGGGCCAGTATTCCTGAATCGATCTTCTGTGGGATGAAGACGCCTGTTAAATTTCACATTTATAAATTTCTAATCAGTTTGAATTCTAGGTAGATGTAGTCAAAGTTAATTTAACGTTCTGGTTCAAAAATATTCTTTGTTTGATAAAGAAAACATCTGTTCTTTTATTAAAGATTTAGGGAACATGCTAGTAAGGTTCCTCCACCATCTTCATATCTGTCATTGAAGCATCCCATCAACCTTGACTGGAACTGGTCACTCCGGTCGCTGGAAGCTTCCCTTCCCCCAACTGTGCTTTAGATGTCCTTCATGAATTGGGGCTCAAGTCGTCTCAGCATTCATCACAAATACCATCAGCTGACGTCATTATGGGGAGGAAGCCCATTTACAGCTGTTGCCAAACTAAGCGTATTCTCCAGGTCGGTTCTGCGAAGTCGCACAGCTCTGCCGGGTTGACCGACACCACTCTACATCACCCCGACCTCTGGAAGTGCGGTGTTGTGGTTATGAAAAGTGAAAACACCGTTCTGTTTCTTTTTCCTCTTGCGCTCCATCACTGTTGTGTCCTAGCTATTCGGTTCAAAATCACTCTTTAAAACGATGCTCCGACATTTCATTTTGGGTCTTCGCCGTTTGCAACGGTTCCAACAATGGACGGCGACTTCTACTCACATTTCTTGCCGACATCCCTCAGGTCGTGGTGCTGTACGGATGGACGAAAACTTTGGTTAGCATTTCGTCTTTCACCACTATGAGAGCCAGTTTGGCTCTTTGGGATTGAAAAGACTGTTCGCCTTGGACACTGACCCTCGATTCTACCCAGACCACTTGCCTGCTACGTATAAGCCATTCAAAACGACACCATCACCTTTATCCATCAGGTCCTTATACCTCCTGCACTCACAGTTCTCGACCATTCACTAAATTATCATTGATGGCTGAAGAAAAGATTATCTTCTAAACGACTTTTTAACGTCAATCTTCCGCATACACACACAACAGACTCGCCAGTGAGTCCAACGAGTCCATTCAACTAGCAACAGCAGCAAGCAGAATACAAAAAAAACCATATTAAGGCCCAGTAGCTCCTAGCTCCAGCAATAACATTTAAAAAATCAGTGAGTCGTCAAAACTCTTTCGCAACTCAAGCTTCTGTTCTTTGGAAATAATTTCTTTGTTTTATTTCAAACAAATGAACAAACAAGAAGAAATCCAAAAAATAAAAATAAAACAAACAAACCAGGGAATCCCAAAACAGATAAATAGAAAGAAATCCTCGCAAATTCTTTTGTTTATCAACAAAGAAAAAGTGCCAATCATCGAAACTCCTTTTACTTCAATACACGTACCGTCGAGAGAAGAGTCGATCTTGTGGTGCCTGATGTACGAGGTCATCGACGTCGACCTCAGAGACGCCCACAAACTTCGTAACACACAGAGCACTTTATCAAATGTGCACCAGGGCTTGGGAACAAAAGATACCGTGAACATTAGGAGACGGTTGTGTAGAGTAGGTAGCAACGGATAGCTTTCCTAAAAGGTTCAAGTGCTACTTTCAAGTTGTACTTTCAAACAATATCTGTTGCAGTGGCCTCAAGGATGGTAGGGAGCAGAGGCTTGTAGATCTCTCCTAGATACAGGACTGATGGCATTTGGCTAACTTGGTTGTTCTTTTTGTTGTAACGACAATTTTAATAAGTTGCTCCATTTTCTTCAGTTTTTCATGACAGAGAAATAATATTTAACTCGCCTTTAATTCTCATCGCAACAGAAAACTTGCAAGTGGCAAAAAACGTATAAATTCTAACAAAATCTACTTGTAGTTTCTTACCCTGAGGTCATCTTGGTCTGTGGCTAAAGCAAAAAAGAACAAATTTAGAACCACCTAGTTCCTTAGAGGTGCTTTTTCAACGACAATAGCGTAACCTTTTTGGCATTAAAGGTGACTAGGGAATTCTATTTTCTTCGTATCACGTCCGAACGCGAGGAAGTTTTAATGTGATAATCTAAGAGGTAAGATCAACAGAAGAGCTGATAGGAGAAAAATAACTAGATAGCGTTTGATAAGCGGGACACTTTACTATCATTAGCCAACAAGCAAATTCTGTCGAGACGAACACAAACATAAAATGTGTCACTACACGTAGATTCTGAAAATGGGTGATAGCACAGACAAAAGAGATCGGAAAAGAGACAGAAGGCTAGTCCAGGTAATAATCAAACCTTTCTATATTATAAAGATATTAGGAAGACTGGACGAAACTTATTGATAGAATCGATCGCAAAAAACGCAAACAGCAGACTGGGCGATCTGTTCTAATTCCGCTAGAAATGCAATGAACAAAATGAAAGAACATACAGCATAAGGTAAGCGTATAGCACTGAAGATTTAAGAGAAAGGACCATACAGTCAAAGAGCTTTAAGACGAATGGCAAATTAAATGACGTACCTAGAGGTAAGTCAACTAATTCATACGAAGAAAGGCTAAATATTCAGTCTTACAGGTTAAGTCTGTAATGAAGTTCCTTCTAGATTTAATTTTGTGTTCCGTGAACCATCGCTCAATCCTTCCTTATATATGTCCAATATCTTCCTGCGACGGACACAGTCTGAAACAAGGGCTCTGACTTTCAATTACCAACACCCAAAAAAAGACTAATAAGGTAATAACCTACCGACGTCATCTACACTATTATCGTTATACAAACACTCATCCGGTTGATCAACACCGTGGTCGATACAGTACCGCACCGACACTTGATCGTAAATATCGTTCCTTCTGTGTTTTTCTACCGCTTCTCAGTCATGACACCATAAACCCCAAGTTCATTAGTCTTCTGATTTCTTTACGAATAGCAGTTTACCATTCTCGCTTGAGTATGCATACATACCATTTATAACTCCAAAGACAATTAACGAACTAGATGCATGAAACACTTCATTGTACGTTAATAAAAAAATGTTACGGATCCAATGGTGAACCAAAATTATCACCGGAAAGCAGTTGGCAGCCCCACATTGGGCGTCAGATAACTGTAAAGATGTTAGGGGAGAATAAATTATGCACGCTGAACATTCCAATGCATAAAACTCAAGGTGGCAAACTGTAAAATATAACACACTGTTTAAAGATTTGTTTTATTTTAAACTCAGAAAAACTGCAGATTACAACAAATAATTGCCATCTTGATACTTACCATATGGTAGTAATTACTCAAATTTTAACTTTTCGGTTAAGAAAGATCATAAATCACCTTTTATCCAGTAGAAGCGAAATGCTAATCGATAAGAAGACCCAAAAGATATTAATATTTTTCCATTCAATGTCCTTTTTATTTTAAAGCTGCTGTCATGGTCTATTGCAATTTTATTTTTAAGAAATGGTTGTTGAATCGTTTATATAAATATTCAAAACACGATGTAGTCGTCTCATCAAATAAAAATTTAAAAAATCCAATTCGTATTGTCTTCGATTTTGCGATGTAATCAATTTTAAAGTTTCCATACACCTTAAACAAGTTTACACAAGACAAATGCAACAGAAATCGGAAACCCTGATCATATCGCATTTCTCATTAGCGCGACACAAACCGAGGATGCACGTGATTCGCCGTGTTTTGACACCTAAGTTAATAAACTTGCACAAAGTGTCACTTAATCCTTCTAGTGGTGTTACGTTGAAGAGGTTTGCAGTAAGGTGGGAACAGTGTAAGTGGCAAACAGGTGCAGACGATCCTCGAGTTAACTCGATAGCCATTTCCCGCTAGATTAACCAACATGTGGACTGCGAAATTAACTCCCCTACACCCCACAAATGGAGAAATCATACAAACATTAAGTAGAGTCGAATAACACGGCGGCGTCGTTTTTCTCTTTAAAATGCTAATGTAATCCTTATCTAATTTATATTAGAAATCCGATTCTAGAATAAATTTTCCTTTGCTTAAAATATCCATCGAGAATAATCAACACGTTCTTGCTCAAAAAAATAAAAATTCATGGCCGTGATATAACGAGCGAAACAGGAAATGTCGCTTTCAGTGAACCACGTATTTTCTACACCTGTTTAAAAATGGTAGATTAAAGTAATAAGTGTTAGGTAATTTCAGTTGTTGATACTAACAGCTGCACTACAGAGTAATACACATCCCAGAATGGAAACTTGGAATTTTACGATTTCATGTTAACTGTGGTTGCAGTACTAAAGGGTGTATTAGGAAAAGTGCTTTCGTAACACATAAAACCCTAATCTGTTTCGTGAAAAATACATTCTCCCAAAACAAAAGAGTGCAATAAAGCGGGGCACTCCAAAGAGCGCAGCTTTTAAATATTTCAAAAATTAATCGAACATTTCGGGAAATCCACACAAATTTTAGGATACCATCAGGCCACAATTTAGTTTCATTACTCGACGGGGCATAGCGAAATTAAGATAAAGACAACGAGGGTGCGTAAGATAAAGGGGGCGATCCTAATGGCCAAACACACTATAGGTAGGGTAGCAGATGTCTTCTATCTAACATCATTGTTTTCATGTCCCAAGGAAACACTTTGCACTTTCCACTTTCCTAGTCCGCTCTGCTATTACGGAACTAAAAGACTGCAATGTTGTAACTTCGGCTTGAAATAGGGGACTTCCACCTCGTCTCATAAAACTTCCTGAAATTTTTACCAAAAAAAACTTGTTTTCCTTAGAAAGGACGTGCTTAACAACACAAAATAAAAAAGTAAACTATTTGAATGAAATTTGTATAGAAGTTAATCTAAAATTTCCCCATTCAGAAAACAATGAAATATAGTACCTGTTGGATTTAGAAACAAAACGAATTCTATTAACCTGATAATGTTTACTCATTCATTTGTTATTTAAAAAAAAAAACAAATTGATGAATGCAAACCAATTCAAAAGAAATTTCCGACAACAAATTGTAGGACGTCAGCAAGTCTATTAACTCATTATTGGGAAGTGTCACTTCTCCAGAGTAGTACGCTTCATGCCAATTATCCACCACTTAACCTATACCATCAAAATCAGAAACTTATAATTATTCCATGTATTTTAGATCAAGAAGGCCACGTCAGATGGAATTTTACTTATAACCATGTATAGTTTAGAAATCTGTAGACAACAACGTCCAAGTCTAGTCAATGAACTTGCTTGATACATTTTCGAATAAAACTAAATAGTTTGTAGCCCCAAATAAATAAAACTTGTTAAGTATTTACGTCACTTAAAATCTATTTTGAGCTCTAAGGAATCAAATAATTGCTATTAATTTGTTAGCTATAGAAAACACCTTGAAAGAGAATAATATTGACTTTAGGACGGTCTTTAAACTAATCGTGTCGACCGACACTAGAACATATTCCAGGTAAAGCGAGGGATAACCCTGGTGCCCTCAAACGTCAATTCTCAATTGACGAACTTTAACGAATTTACTAGTTACTGTTCGGCGTTCAGATTCAATCAAACTTTCCATTTTATCTAATTTAATTGACACCTTTATCAAGGTTAATCGGTTATAATGTCTAAACGCCGCTTTTATAAAACTAAATTAGATGTTAAGTGAAACGCGGTTGCCATCGTAACCTATATTCAACCATCTTTTTAGGATTCTTTGAAAGTTCTGTTGACCTGTAACCAAATACATCAACGTCATAAAGCTTGAAGTTCTTGATATGCAATATAAGGTCATGAAGAAGATAGATTTCGATATGCCCTATTTCGAGTTTAATCGTGCAGTTCGTACATCCATGATGGGCATAGCGCCCAAGAACGGCTCAAGCCACTATAAGGACAAATATTCAAAATCTCCATAGCTTCTGACATCAAAGTAATGAAGGAGGAACAAGAATGAAACTCTGATACAACCAGGCAAGAAAAGCAGCAACATAAGGCAATACATAAGAACAGAACGGCTTCGAAGTGTAGATCTTTTTGGTTTGATAAAAAACCAGCGAGGTTTTCAGTGTAATGGCAAAAATGTTAGTGATAACCTATAGAGATTAGAAGTGTCTGGAAGATTTCCAATTTTGTCCAATTTTATAGGTAGCAAACACCAAGCCCAAACCCTTTGCTTATAAAATGTATTCCAGCCAGATCGTAGAAACTCTCTTTAATTGAAAGAAAAAAAAACAGAAAACCAATATACACCAAGTTAGCGAACAGGTGAATATTTTCCATCTTGGGAAGGAAACTGCTGTATTGGACAGTACGCTGTCAAGATGTCTCCGTTGCTCAAAACAGTTTAAGGTATCTGGAATTAATCGATATTCGTAGAATAGAAAGTTTATAGTTTTAAGTACAGAAGTGTGAATCTCGTGAAAATTTCGCTTGAAGTCGCCTCTGTTTTACTTACCCGGCAGGAATAATATCAAAAAACATATGTGTCATTGGTTATCCAGACCATACCAAAATGGACAGATGCAGAAATAATTCCTTAAACCCCATGTGAAATTCCCTCTTTTGATCACAGTTGGTCTAGCTTGTCTACTCACTAAAAGGTAAACGAAAAAGAAAATCGATCTGTTTCACTTTGCTACTTACAAGCAGGCCATCAAGATGCTGACCAATACTTATAAAGCTTCTTTCCGTCCATTTTTCCAAAATGAGTAGAAAAACAAATCACAGCTCCAAATGTCCAAAACCCCTGCAAAAGTATAAGTAGGTACCCGAATTCATACTTGAGAACCTCCTTATTGCTTCAGATACCGACTGCAGAAGATGGATATCAGGACAGGTCAACCGACAGGAAAGTTTTGGGAAACGCTTAGGTTCGTTCGCAGCCGATGTAGTCTAGTGAAATAGTTATTACAAAGCCACCTATGTGCTTGCAAACCAAAACTTCATTTATCCAAGCGACGAAGTCGACGTGAAATGCAGATGGTGAACGTGCACTTGAAAGCTCCTCTCCTATAATTTCCCGCACGCCCTAGCTAAAATGGTATCTCTCAGCTCTTGTGACTTGGGTAGTAGGACGGATCAAAGAGAAATGACACAAAAGCTAGATCAAGTTCTAGTGCAGGTCGTTGTATGAATCAAGCCTTCTCGTCGGTCACAAATTGAAAAATAAAAAATATAAAGGTAAGCGATTTGAAAAATTGAATGGAATTAGATGTTCCTCAGTGAAAACGCTAAACCAAAATCATGGTAACCATGTCAATATTTTTCTTCAGTTGCTAATGAATTTTTTATTTGACACAAAATTCACGAATATAATTGTTTCGAAGGAACTCCACATAGGAATTGCGCAGAAACCTTGCTTTGGATGATTTCGAACAGTAAGCTTGCCTTGGCAAGGATTACAGAAAATGTAACTATAACGGACAGGGCTTCTGTTCTCATGAAATGAAAGTTGCCAACTAACCAAGAAACGTCAAGTCATGCTAAAGCCTTTGTTCTTGTGTATGTCAGTAGCGCAGTCTTAGATTACCGTTTCCGATTAACCAAGAGGTACAGCTTGTTCTTAGTATATCCATTTAGAAATGTTTGCACAGGTCATGCCGTGGAGAGCTCACATTGATTACATACTATAAGAATGAATTCCGAATCTTGATTCTATCGTCCATGGAATGAAAAAATGATCGTCAAATCCCCAAACTCTTGTTACGGTATTGTTTCGAGTTTTGCAGTTCAAAAACTTTCTACAAGAATATCAAACTTATTGTTAAAAGACTTTTTGTGTAGATGGCCAAGACTGTCAGATAGAAAACAGATAAACTAAACCCGCCTAACTTGACGGAAAAACATTTTCCCAACACACTCTTTAACTTCTATTGCTACAAAAAGTTGGCCTTGAGTTTATGTGAAATAATTAACTGCAGTGACCCCACAAGTTCATTGGAACAAGTCTCAAGTCATAGTATGAACGTTAGGAAAAAACTTTGTTTTGAATGATTTTGTACTTCTTCATAAGTATGTCAGCAAAGTACTCTCAAAATGTTTCTGCGTCAAGAAAATTAGAAAATATCATATAAAGAAAATCTTGCTCAAGTTCAATTCTTGGCAGAATTCATAAATTTGAAGTATCTACATCCACACGATTCTACCCGTAGAAGTAGTGATTGTACGTCGCGAGCAAAAAAGCACGCCATTCATATTGCAGTAGTACCTAAAGATATTTTTTCTTGCTTTAATTTTGTAATTAATTATGAAACGTTATATATAACAGAAAAGTATCCAGAGCAATATTACTTATCTTTAAGGTGTTAACATCTGAGTGAACTCACTTTTCTAGCCAAGTAAGCGAAGAAACATTTCTATCCTGTACGTTCGTCGTCGTGAGATTTTCGATCAACCAATATCAAAGACTACTTTTGTCAAAGTGGGATATTAAAAATTTCTTTCTACCAATGTTTACAGCGTTGGCTAAAATTGAATTTCTACCTAGTCTTTTGTTCCAAGAACTGTTCGATTCACTGATTTATTACTGATGTCAGTTTTGTTGCAACGATTTAATATCTAGCAGAAAGATTGTGTTTCCAAGGAATAATTACATTACAACTAATGGCATCGCTCTTCAACGAAACTTCTGTGAGTGTAAACTCAATCTTTTACGTATGCACAGTATTAATACCCTATCGGTCCAATGTACACACCTTAATTAAAATTCACATTCATGCATAGTTCTTGCTTTATTATTGAAAATCTTGCTTAAACACTATTTATAATTAATTATAAAATAGCACGCTGCAGTTAATTATAAATAATAAATTAGAAAACCTGACGCTTGTTGAATATTCACGCTCATTTTTCAAAATTTATCTACACAATAAATTTAAGGATAACAAAAGAACCAGATATAATAAACAGAGATAACTATATGTGTGTATAAAGGAGAAGACGCAGATGCGAGTTTCCCAAGTTGCATTTTTAAATTGTATTCACGGAAAGACATCAACGGGCGGGAAATCAAAAGTAAACACGCGATAACGGCGCAGAATACTAAATAAGACAAGGAAAGGGGTCTTAGCTTTGTTACGATTACGAAGATAATTAACGTCAAAATTTGCATTTTAGTAGGAAGTTAACTTCATGCAACTTCCATCATGCATTTCTAATTTATTATATTACGTTCTATTATTAATAGACAAAGCAAATGACGTTCTTAAGTGCCTTCTACTTCACGGTTTTCGTGATATAAATGAGGAAGGTGCCTAGATATTAATAAAGATAACACGGCAACACTCACGAGATGCCTCCCGATTTAGACCATATTTTGAGGAACGTTTTACGGGCACGTGGCGTTAAGGAGATTAAGACTCCAGGTGATTCGTTTAAGCTTCCAAAAATTAATTAAATTGTAAAGATACGCAAAATAACCGTAAAAAGGCAGACTTAGCATTAAGTACAAGAATAATTAACCTTCGCTTTTATGAAATGAAAGGAATTATGAGGTATTTCCATAAGCTGGAATAAAGAGAAACAAAAGAAAAAAAAATTATTACTGACGACAAGAATATTTTGTTTTAATTGATTATTTCGTAATTTGAAGCTATTTTTGTTTTATATCGTATAATAAAGATGCTCTTTTCTCTTTTCAAGAATTAATTTCTTCTTAGAAACTAAAGTGCAAGAGTCTTATGCACATAATATTTTTACGATACGACAACTTTTGGAAAACCAACACAATAAAGATGAAACAATTAAATTTGGGTTCAATTCCTAATCTATAGAAAAAAAAAAAAATAAATTGAAAGCGTCTTACGTCCTTTTCTCAAGTTTCCAAAAACACTTCGTCTTTTCCATTCTGTTACTCCATTCTTGATGATCTTAACATGGTACTTGTTTAGTTGGTATGGTAGCTTTCGGAGTTCTCCACATCGTACAGCTGATGAAAGAGTTTACCGCAGTTCATGTATAAACCACCTGATAACGCAAACACACATCTTCCTTTGTAACGAGTTACTTTCAATTGTTTATTATCTGCAGATGTTTTATTAAACGTTATTCGTTTCGAATAGTTAGCACCGCGATTCACCTGACGAGTCACCGCATCCCCACTCTCACATTCTCTCCCTATCGCGCCACGCAACATCACCTCAACCGCACCCCTCCTATAATAGGCGGCTGTGTAGCCGAATTCATTAATCACAGTTTGCATTCTGCTTCGAATAGCTGGACCAAAGAAGAAAACCTAGTGGTAAGGCAAAACTGAATATCCGAACACCGAACACATCACGTACACCTTCGACCGCCTCGCCGTCATGATTTCATATACCGATATCAACTTTGCTTCTACGTACACAAAAAAGCAACATCCTACTGTGAGGTTTAGGTAAGAGTTTCGTTACCAAACCGTCAGCACGCCTTTCGTACCTTCTTCTAGCACTCGAACCCGCCTAGACACCGCCTTGCGTGGTTTTGGCTGGCTTGGTGGATGTGCTCCCACTTAATACTGCTTTACTAGAATCTAAATATTTCTTTGCTTTGTTGCGTTGAATAAAATTCAACAGTACTGCCGCCTTCAAGAAAACCTGTGAAGCTCTCTTCTATCCAGGCAGTCACTTGAACGTAGCAATTCGCGGGAAAAATCGCTGGTACCGAAGAAAAAAGTTCTTGCACTTTCCAAGATGTTTTCTTCAATTTTGCTCTTCCTCACTGAATGGAGTATTTCAAAATTGTCAGTTCGAAAAATAACTTTTATTGGAGATAATCATAATGAATATCAAGTAATACTTTTCGTGTTTTCTTCCCTAGAGAAATCCTAAAAATGATGTACTTATTGATCGTCATACTTCTATATAGCTCTTTTGATTTTGTTAGATCTCGTTAGTAAAAGACAACTACGATCGATGCTTATAAACTTCATGTACTTCATGTTTACACCTTCTAGATTGAAGCAGCAGTTTGGAGATATCTAGCAATCTAAAAAAGGAATTCATCAAAGCGTGGTATGACAGGAAAAAACATCTGGGAATGTAAAGCATAACCACAACGAGCTCCTGTTTTGTTACTTTTTCAAATTTTGGCGTCCATTTTGACCATGTTCCCGAAGAGTTATCAAAAAACGAAGAAACAACGTAGTTTTTAGTTTTTGATGTAGAATCCAAATCTGAAGTCAAAATTTCAAAATTTGACAAAAAATGCGAACCGACATACAGACTTCGCAAATTCAGTAACGACTTCTCCGGAGTTCGTTGAACGTTCATAAAACTACGTCTGATATTGAAGCAGTCGCTATTTACATGTGTCATATGACTAATGTCAAATTATTCCTATCAATTTTTTCAGGCTTGCGTAATTTTTCATGAAATCTCTTGGGATCATAATTGTCAATTCAGGTATAGTAGGTCATTTTCGTTTTCTTCAACTCGCTTTCGCTGAAGCGCTGACTTGGAGCACTTTTGTTATGCTGAGAACGGCGCTTATTCCAGCAGAAAATAGTGGCATGTTTTCCGTTTACATCTACATAGGTATACAATAGAATTTTGTTAAATAATATCTGAAAATAAAGTGACATTTCATAACAATAAACTGTCAAATTTATTTTGATGCCGAAAGTATCAAACATGTATAGGTTACGCGCTTCGATAAGCTACAGAAATTACTAGAAAGATAACAGCTGAATCGCTGAGTCCATCGATTGCACCCATTATGCTAGCTAATCTCAAGATTTTGATAATAATGCGCCTATAGAAGGTCTAAGGTTCGATATCAATCGGATTTGATCATCAATTACTTATTGACAGTTTCATTACGTTTCGTTTGAGATTGACTTCTCTATAGACTACAATAAGCGTAGGTGCCAAAATACAATCGAAAGATACGATCAAATAAAATGCAAAATAAATTCAAGGTACGATTAAGAGCCATTCCGGATAAAACCATATATAGAAATACGACCTGTAACAGCTGAATCGCTGAGTCCATCAATTGTACCCATTATGTCAGTTTCTTTCAAGAGTTTGATAATGCCTAAGGTTGTAACGGTCATTTGTTGTTCTTTCCCGTTACATGAAAATTGACTTTTAGGCTTACCCGTAGTTTCTTAATTTTGCAGAAGAAAAAAACCCTTGATCATAAAACATTGTAATTTGGAATGTTGGGTTATGAATTTTATTAGTCTGGCTTCACATTTCTCTTGATTTCAGTTTGAAACATTTTCCGTATTGCACAACTTCTAGGGCAGAAATTTAACAGTTCTATTATATTTTTTCCCGTTAGTGGTGTTATATTCTAAAATTTCTAGATAAGAAGGATTGTGAATAGATGTACTTCCGGATTTGGATGGTGATTTTTTTATCCGCTTGAAGTTTAGTATATTACGGTTATCTTGCGGGTTTCTTTTCTCCTTGAGTTTCTCATTATTTCTTCTAATCAGATTTCTTTAATTGAAGCCCTGGATAGGATCTTATTATTGTTTAAAATTTGCTTAATTTTCTTCCTGAGTTAAGCGTGGAACATATAAACCGGTGGATTCGACTTTAGAGGAGAAGTGAGGACTGCTTGCGGCAGACGAGACGCAACTAGCGTATTACTTAGTTGTGCTACATCATGATTCGTCAAATTTTGTGACGAGCGAGTGAAAGAAAAACCCTACAATTAGGGGTAAGTTTTCTTTTCCTTGTGCTTCCTTGTACCTACCGATTTTTGATTGCCGTTTCTTGTCGCCAGTTTTTATTTTTACCCAGAAGCTATTGTCCGGAGTTGGAACCTATTAGTGTCGTTCATCTGGTGGGTCCCTCGACTTATTCCCATTTGGAAGTCAGGGGTCTTTCCATCAAACTAAATTGTTGGATTTCATCGTTTGGGAATTTAAGACGTGCTAAATTATTGTCTATCGACGTTTAACTACGAAATAGAAATTTTTTTACTTAATCTTTTTTTTGTTGCAACTGAATCTTATGATGGTCTATCACTCATTACAGTCGTAATTTTTTTGTTATGAACTGCAAGTCATTACTCATTAGTTTGATATTTCATTTTTGTTTTAGTAAATTTTAAACAAAATTTGTCATAATAGTTTTTTTAGTAGTCCTTTAGATCCAATTGTTTTCTATTCAGTTTCTGGATCTAAATTGAAACTTGTATTGCAATTTTTTCCCTTTAGGATTTAGCTTCCGCAGCTTCCGTACGGAACCCGCCGAAAGATGTGGCAAGGTTTTTTTTAATTTGTGTCGGAAACTGCTTGTTGTTTGATTTTGTTATAAATTTTTTTTTGATAGTTGATAGATAGTAACGCTAATTACATTTTTTTATTAATTTGTTCTTATTTAAATTTTGTGATTTGAAAGTTTCTAGTAATTCATTAAAAACATGTTTTGAATTATTAACTTTTTTCTTTTATTTTTGCTGTAAAAATTTAATAGTAAAATGCATTTTTACGTTCGTACTTATGAACTTGCAGATTAGCGGTTGGGGTGTGCCGGCCGGATAAGTCTATTGGACAAAATCTCTTGATAACATTGAACTTTATAATAATTTTTCAAACACAAAATTTTTATTGAATTAAACATTTATTTGGTTTTTAAATAATAATTAGATATTGTAATTAGTATGAAAATTAGGGTTTGTTGTAACTTAACTTACATTGTTGAGTATTTTGTCAACTTTAAAAAGTTATCTTGACAACTTATATATTTGATTTGTTTTCAGTTATCACTAATTGTTATTAATTTGGATTAAATAGTATCTTTAGTCTTTATATAAAAGAAAACAGCGCCCAACTCTTGTTCACAAAATTTTTTGTGTTTTTGTATAAATAATTTTTCAAGACTAAATAAATTTCGTCTGTTGGACTTGCTGTTGTTTTATTGTGTGTATAACCAATCCCGATCTACGCTCAAGGTCACCAACTGAGCTTAGTCAGGCCGAAGACTTAACGATCCTCTTTTTTTTATATTTAAAAGTGTAACGCAAGGCCACGTTACAAGGTTTTAGAGTTTTGATATTAATCTGATTTCATCATCAATTACTAATTAAAGCTTTGATTGCGCTTGGATTCAGATTGACTTGTCTATAGGCCATAATCAAAATAAGTGTCGAAATACAATCGAAAGATACGATCAAATAAAATGCAAAATACGATCGAAAGATACGATCAAATAAAATGCAAAATAAAACAAGATGCGATTAAAAGCCATTCCGGATAAAATCACATACAGAAATACGACGTGTCTAGTTGTTTCAGACAAAGTCATATGGATTGGTACATCTAGCACTTTCCCAGGAAATACAAAAGACTTCTCGTCAAATGAAGAGTCTTGAATACGTTTCAGTATGTTTTCGTTGATTTCCTGGTTTTATTAATAATAAGATCTTCGGTAGCTCAATTACTGTGTTTCGGGAATCTTCTACATTAGAAACACGAAAAATGATCGTTCACTCGGCTTCAGCACCTAGATTGTACGTCGAAACCAAGTCGGTTTACTTAATAAATAAAAGTGAAAATGCATCCTATCCAAAGTACAGAATGCTTAAGATGCATTTAAAGCATTTTTAATTATTTATGAAATCAACGTGCTGTGGACTTAAAGTTCCCCTCTGTCTTTATTATATTACCAAGTCTTGAGTATTTGAGAAGTGTTGTAGTACCGATTTTGAGTAAAATCAAAAATTTTTGAAGATGTTCCAATGATATTGGAAGGGATATTCAATAGAATGTAAAATGTGATGTTATTTTAAATGTCAACGGAAATTATGTGCAGATCTATCGTTTTTTGTGAACTCAATGGATCTTTATGTGCCTTTTTAACATTAAATTTAACATTTCATTTGAATATTAGCGTTCCATTTAAATTCATTATTTTATTTCATCATAAAATGTATTCAATAAATTCTTTTATGTTTCTTTTATAGTTAATGAGATCATTTCTTCGTTGTGAAAATACTTTATTTAGGCTTTATTTATGAAATTCGATACATCGTTTTATATTCGAAACGTATTTCACTCTAGTTCAGAATTGGTTACAGATTTCTGGTATATTTTTCTGCCACCGCCGATTCGGAGAAAAATTTATTTACATTTAGGCTCCGTCGCCAGAAGAAATGCTGAGATATTGTATGCCTTTATAAAAGGCCGTATCAAATTGAAACAATTACGTTTGGTAACTTTCCATTTTTAATGCATCATCTGTGTTTCGTTCGTTAGTACAGTGTATAACCGGCTTCTTTTATTGTATCAAATTTGCTATGTGCAAAATGATTGAGCTTTTCCGGTCAGAGTCGAACTTGGTCTTTCGACCAACTTGGTTGTTCCCTTCCAGGGAACATCGAGACGCGTTATGCGATTTATGTGGTTACCTTTGTGAGGTGTCGGGTTCAGATGTTTTATCACAACAATTATTGGCTGCGAATTCACTTTTTTGTGTTTGCCGTGGTGCATTTTGGTTAACTCTAGGAGATGGGCTCCAATAGGATTGATAAACCGCTGATTTTGGCGGATCTGACCTAGAATTCGCAGCCTAAAGGATTAAATCCAAATTAAAGTATCGTAGGTGAAGAACATTCATCGTACTCTGTCTTCTGTTTGAAGGATTGTGTAAAGTGACCATCTGTATGCCCGTGGAATCAGTGTTTCTAGTTGTCATAATCTTTCCCGCTGTCCGTGTTCAAATTCTCATAACCCCGATATCTTTGTTGTGTTGTATGCAATGAACACTGAGTATTTAGTTTCTGTTTGTTACGGACTTGTGTTAAAAGCGCTTGTATTCGTATTGTGTAGAATTTTTGCCGTAATAAAGAAAGCCGGCGGCATCTGATTCAGCCGCAACTTGTGGGCTAGGCTCCAGACATCCCCAGAGGTATTTGGATGTCTTAGTGCATCGCTGACAGCATTTTAAAATCTGAAAGACCCAGGAAGAAATAATATGTAAGAACTACCTTTTTATTTAAAATTCTTTTAGACAGATTTATTAAAATCTCTTTTGTTTTAGATTTGTCAACTCTTATTAGCTAATTAGCTTGTAACTTGAACGTTCAAAGGTAATAATAGTTGGTCCTCAATATATTTTGCGTTCTGTATTTTGAAATCTTTTGAAAGTAAACGTTTGGTCTTTTTTATTTTAAAAAAGTTAAATTATAGCTGATTATAGTTTATAATCAAAATTCATTCTTTGGTATTTAATAATTTTTTTGTTTGTTAGATAATTTGAGAAATTTTTGTTTTTCTATGAATTTTGTTCTATCCCCTTCTGGGAAGAACTTTTGAAGTATAATCTCTTTCGTCATATTTTTTGTTGTGAATTTACGCTAAGCTACTAACTTCTTTCATTCATTTGTATAAATATATTTTCTTTATTTCTTTTGTGGATAACAAATTATAGTAAAGTCCAGTTTTGTTGCTTTATTACAAAATAGGGTGTAAAAGAGTTCATTATATATAATTGTGGTGTGTTGTTTAATAATGTAAGCTGTCAGATGAATTACCAGAGGACCAATGAAATCAGTAAGATTTGATATTTTGTTTAATTTACATCTTTGTTTATAATTGTCCAGCAAGTTTCAGTCTGTTTACAAAATTCTTTTGTTTATCGATATTGTCTTTTGGCAAGTCAATGGGAGTACCAATTAGGCTGCTTGTTAAAAGAATTATGTGTTATCTAAAGAATTCAAAGCGTTAAGCAAATTATTGTTAAATCATCTTTATTAAGTAAAGTGTTCATTGTAAATGTTTTACAAAATTATCTGTATACTGGGTGATATTCTATAGAGCCACCTGTATACAGGGTGTTACTTCACGAGAAGCTTCGTAGGCTGGCCGTTGAATCCCTATGACCTTCAGCTTTTGCCGCCCTTGATTTTGAACATCTTTTAAAATTGTCAAGAGTTTTTGGTTGTATAAGCTTTCTTTTTGGTTTTGTCAAAGTAGTTTAGCTAGAACCAAAAACTGTTGTTATGTTTATGTTTCTTTTCAGCTGTTTCCCGTTACAAAAAGTCAAAATATTGCTACTTTTATAATCAATTGTGACTTTAGTTTAAATAAATAACTGTAAAGAACACAGCAGCCTTCAAATTTATAAAGTATAAGCTTCTATTTTCTTCAGATTAATTGGAAAAACTGTAATCAGCTCCTCCACTTTTAAGGATACCAGGATCTTTGGTTGAATAATTTAGTCTAACAGTCTAACCAGTTTCAGATACTCAAATTTGGTTTAATATTATATTAACTGCCAAACCATTTCCATTCATTTGTACAAACAAACAGTTCACAGTTCTCTACCTCTAGGCTACTTTAAACATTCATAGTAGAAAACTTTAATAAATTATCAAACCCTTGTGAATACTACAAAAAACATTGATTTTTATTTAAATAAAAAGAATTAATAAACAACAGTAAAATTTGAAGAAGATACCCTTGGGTTAAATATTTAAATACGATAAACAAAAAAAACTATTTATTTATTTATTTAATATTTATCTTTATAAAAATCAATTTATATTAACTACAAGCTTAAATATTTTCAAAGCAATTTAGTCGAGCTCTTCTTTATGCAATCTGCGGTAAAACCCATTTACTTGCAGGCATACGGGGTGGTCCATTCGGTAGCGGAATTTTAAAATTGCCGCCATTCGCAAACCACTCAACCGATTGACGTCATTTTTTGTAGGCATACTCACAAAGGTCTGGGGTTTTGTTGACAAGTGTTTTGATCACAATAATGGCGACCTCGAAGACAACCTATTCGTTGGAACAAAAAGTGACATTGTACGGCTCTGGTACCAAAATGGACAGAGTCCGGCAGCAACACTGAGAGCCTTTAGGACCGAGATGGACAGACATTCGATCCTTAAAGCGGAAACCATCTCAAAGTGAGTAGTTCAAAATCTAGGCAAAAATTAAATTTTTGCTCAATATTTTTAAAATTAATTAATTGATTTCTTACAAAAACAACAATAGATTGATGGCCAAGTTTGAGAGGACCGGAAGTATGTTGGATGACAAGGCAGGAATGGCCACCAAAGA